>JARYGA010027346.1:0-49457 GCA_030545235.1 Helianthus tuberosus
TCACAGATTGTCCGATAAGTTTGAGAAGAGAATCGTCGAATAAATCTCAGGGGGAGAAAAAGAAAGTTGTGAAGAAAAAAGTCAAAATTGAAGAAAAGCCCAAAGAACAGAAAATCAAATTATCACAAGGGCAGAAAGATAGACTGAGAAAGAAAAGAAAGAAAGCGAGAGAGTATCTAGAAAAGATTTTGTCCTCGGATACAACCGATGAGCCAGATAACAGTTCTGAAGAATCGTTTTGCTCTCCAATGAATGATCTGTCAAGTAAAACAAATTCATCAGATACAAATCTAAGGACAGAAGAGAAAACGGTAGAAAATAAAGTTATTCTTCAAACAGTTGCAAAACCGAAGCAAATTTGGAAAGCTAAGGTTTTGAATGACCCAGAATAAATTTTGAAACTGTTTGATGAAAGACGAGACTGTAAATGGACTAATGTTCCTTATGATGATGAATCTGGTCAACCCAAATCCAATATGGATTGGGTTCCAATTCAAAATTAACTAAGTTCATTTGCATGTGCAGGTGTTCTGGAGGACAATTCAAGGTCAGCATGAATAACAGAACAACCTGGCACACAAGGAGAAAACCGGTGTTAAAACAGGAAGTGTTTGGTTTAAATTGTTAAATTTTTTAAAAATTTTAAAGGAATACGCCAAAACCCTCATGGCTGAACAAACACATGATAAAATTAGATTGAAAAACGGTTTCAAAAAGTTATAATCAAATGGTTTGTAGATCATGGGGGTGAATGTGAGCTAAACAGAGAATGTGAAGCAGAAATGGATGGCGAGATGAAGCTATCTACATCGGTTTGTCAAATTTTATTAAATGTTTTGGATTTTAGGGGGAGTAAGAAAATTTCATAAAATACAAAAACATTTGAAAATTTGAAAAATCAAAAAACAATAGAAAATTCAAAAATGAGTTTTTGTGTAAAAAAGAGGAAATGATAGTACATCAGTAGACAATCACAGTACGCTAAAGAAATGGAAAGTTTAAATGTGATAAACGGTCTCACTGATGATATGCCAGTAGGTTTTTACACATTTAGTAGATTGATTTCGAGATATAAACCTAAATATCAATACTTGCTTATCTCGTGGGGAACATCTCTGGGATATATGGGTAACCCCCGAAATCTCGTTTGAGAGGTTGCCTAATTCTGAGATACTAGGTCTTTATACTGTTTGATATCTGGGGTATTATACCTGGTCTTCTGATATTGAGGAAGCAATGGCCTAGACCTCATATAATGCTTTACACGCTTTAAAAGCTTACCCTCTGCATAAAAATTTGAGAAAATATCGAAAGATACGAATCAAATGCAGGTGTAAAGAAGATCCCCAAGGGGGATACACCTAAGTCGAGCCTTCATCTCTTTGACTAAACGGTAGTTCATACCTGAGCTCTCAAGGCATCACATTAACCCAGAGAACAGATATCAATATGGTATACTCACCTGTAAGACTGAATATAGGAAATCTGGATACGAGAGTATATTCTGAGGTGGGACACGCGAATAAGTTAAGTACTTAAAAGACTAATTCTCGTATCTCGAAACAATTGAACTTTGTGTGAGAATTAAAGTGGATCAGTATACTGGCAATCTAAATGAATCGTTTAAAACTTAAAGTCTTTAAAAGGTCCACGGTGCTTGTGATGTCTCATAAACTTATATGTTCCTCTGACACAAAATCAACAAAAGTATGTCTGTAAATATTTCTTTACTGCTTTTCATTAAAGAAAATTTTCAAAAATATTTTCAGAGTGTTTTAGCATAAACTTTGTAAAATACAAAAAGATTTTGTGTTTCGACAATCGATAATGGAAGGCTGAATTTCAAAATCTGAAGATGCTGAACATAAACAAGTTCATTAATTTGAAACTTGAATTTCAAAATGAAAATTTAAAAAATCTATAAGTTGGATAATCAAGGTCATTAATTTAAACTTGATTATCTGTGAGGGTTACTGGATTTGATCATGCTTAAAAGTCAAATATGATAATAGACATTTATGTGTTTAGAAAACTCTCACCAGTTAAATCTAAACGTTTGAATAATGCTAAGATTTGACAGGAAGCTAATAGAAAGGGGAGCAAGATTAATTGTCAAATCTAAAAGTGTTTAGTGATTCAGAGCATTATTCAAGGGGGAGCTTACAGTTTTACTTTGTTTGCTTGAATATGTTTTCCGTGGCAGATCAAGTCTAAACTTCACAGATTTCTAAGATTTGTCCAAGGGGGAGTCTGTGAGTGCATTTTGTATGTCCATAGTTAGAAATCTGTTTGTATTTGTAACGTTTAATGTCTTGAGTCTGTATTATACCGGACAGAGGTTTCACTAGGTGTAGTTAGGTAATGTCAGGTCAGTATACGGTACGGCACGACGCAAGGAAACTGAACAAGATCAAAGGTGATGTCATCATTATGTAATGATGACATCATAAATTTACAATATACAAAAATAGATGCATGGAACATCAAATGTAGGCACGTGAAGTTTGTATGATATAATAGTTCTCATTTCAGCCATTCGATCGGATGTAGTCAACTACCATTTTCATTAATGATATGCAATTGTACAAAGATCCGGTGAGAATTAGCAAGAGCTCCGCCTCAGAGACAACCAATGAACCACACTTACAAATGAGACACAAGTCTCCTATTTTTAGGCGAGCTAGATCAGGGAGAAACCACCAACCATCCGGATGGCCATCCGATCGGATGGTTATCTGTCCGAATGAGCCATACCCATCCGATCGGATGGACTATACAAAACCTGTTAAACTTCGTTTCATCCCTGATTCGATAATATAAAAAAAAAAACTATACAATGATGACACGAGGACAAAATATAGACTAAGTACAGACGAAAGCTACAGACATAGTGCATCTACACCATACTTTTGAAAATGGAACAAGTATGTTTAAGTAAACTACTTTTATTAATTCATAGTCCATGGAATGCCTCCATGGTGCGCCAAGTTTATAAGGGTCCTTGGCTAGAACCAAGTGGCACCAGCTGAGAGCGTAGTCCAAGCTCGAGTATATTGCCTTGATTTAGTTGGCCGAATCATCCTCCACGCGTTGTCCCACTTCAAATTTCACTTTTTTGTCGCCAACCCTCAATGTTAGATTTCCATCACTAACATCCACCATGGCCCATGCGGTGGCAAGGAACAGTCTTCCTAGTATGAGTGGGATATCGGTGTCTTCTTCCATGTCAAGGATTACAAAGTCGGCCGGAAAGACAAATTCTCCGACCTTAACCAAAAGATTATCTATGACACCTTGAGGGTACTTAACCGACCTATCCGCAAGTTGGATGCTTATCCGGGTAGGATGCGGCTTCCCTAGTCCGAGTTGTTTGAACATAGAGGCAAGCATTAAATTAATACTAGCTCCTAGGTCGGTAAGCGCATTGCTTATTGGCAATCCTCCAATGGAGCAAGGAATTGTGAATCTTCCGGAATCAATTTTCTTTTGGGGAAGTTTGTTGAGTACCGCCGAGCATTCTTCACTTAGGTTAATTTTTTGAATTGATTCAATCTTCCTTTTGTGGGTGAGGAAGTCTCTCATGAATTTGGAGTATTTTGGCTTTTGTGTGAGGGCTTAGTCAAAAGAATGATTGTTATGTGGGTTACCTCGTTTCTTGTGCTGGTTCTCGTGGTACATGTTCGGGGTTTCGGTTATGATCCGTTATGTCCTTTTGGGGGGTTGTTACATCTTTCTTGTATTTTGTGTTTGTTTTTGCCGTTAATTTGTTCCTTTTATATGTTTAAGCTCATTTAGTCCTGAAAATCAAAAGTATACAAAGAAACACACTTTTTCCAACATTAGTACACAAAAGGGTTGATTTTATGTCATGTTTTATATAATTTATATGTTGTATTTTGCACTTATCACCCCACAACATGAGTTTAGTTGGGGACAAGGCTTGGCACAAGATTCCCACAAGATGAATGAAAACAAGAACAAGTTGTAAAGTTTAATCCAAAACTTAACCTTGATCCCACTTTGGAGCCTCATATAAGTGATGTACCACCTAGTTACACCTTGATGAACATTGGGTAACATCCTTAGAGTTATCCAAGGAGTTATAAATCAAGAAATGAGAAGAAAGGGTTGAAGAAACAAGTTAAAACTCACAAGTTTTAACTTGTAGTAATCTGCCCAAAGTTGGAGTTTTCTTGAAATTCTTGGAGTGTTTGAGAGTGAAATGAGGTTGTGGAAAGTGGAAATGTGTTATAGAAGGCTTGGATTTATAGGGTAGGATTAGGGTTAAGTCATAATTAAGTTAGAAGGTGATTGGAGGAGAAGGGAAGTGGAAAAAGTGGTTAAAAGGTGGATTTCGGAGTTAATCTACGAGTTGTCAACAATTTTGCCCCTCGGAAGCTCTTGCGGACCGTAAGACCCTATGTTTGTGTATCCATGATATTTTCTTCAACCTTGTTATATATTATAAACTTTCTGAAACTCAAATAAGCACTTTGATATTTAGCTTTAACATGTTCTAACTCATTAGTTAGATCTTGTATATTTTTCTTAGAGCATAGGTGAATGCAATTCTTGTCACTGATTTGTTGCTTGAGTTGGATATGCCTTTCTTTAAAGCTTCAATTTTTGTTTCATAAGTCTTTTCTTTAGTTATGAATTCTTCTTTTAACCCTTTGCATATCCCAACTTCAGTGCGCAATTCATCATTATGTTTATGATAAAAAGCAACACATTCAATACACATTTGAGAACAAATATTAAAATTTACCTCAGCGATTTCAGCAGAAGAGGATGAAGCATCCTTGATGGCAACCATGGAAACATGATTTGGTGAATTAATATACAGTGTCTACATCTGAATGCTTCAATCAAAACCTCCACCTACTTAAGTCACCAATGCCTTTGATTTGCTTGAGCTTGCAGGTCCATTAGCAGAAGGAGAAATGTCAGCTTCCCTTTTCTTCTCTAATGTGCAATCTATCTTCTGCTTTGTGCATTACCTGGCAAAATGCCCTTCTCATGGCAGTGATAACATCGAAACTGAGACTTATCAGTATCCACAGGCTTAGCACGGTTATCACCCTACTTGTTAACCCCATAACTTTCAACAAAATTCTTAGCCTTCCAGACACCCATAACAATTATCCAGTTAATGTCCATCTCTTCAATATCTACATGATGAATCTGATTCATTTCATTCGATTTCATATTACCTGCTATCAACTAACCAGTAATTAATGCATGGTAAGAACTCAACATGCCATTTGTACAAGGCTATGTTCTTTTCAACCTTCTCTAGCTGTTTTGGATTCATGTTTTTACTCTGTTGAACATGTGGCACAGTAAAATTTTGAATACTAGTAGCTGCAGCCAACTATGGAAACTCGTATCCTTGATAAGTACCTTGGCTTGAAACAAAGTAGTATTTATGGATTGAACTTCTGTTGAATTCATATAACTTATATGATTGAGATCACGTTACTTGTTATCCAGCTCATAATAGTTTATCCCTGAAATTAGTGTTGTCAGACTCATCTAGAAATGTTTTGAGTTCTCTTGATGATAGATATGTTAGTATCCCACCTACGAGATTAAGATGCTTCTTTGTTTACAACACTGTTATCCAGCAGATTCTGACAACAAATCTATGTATATGAGTCTTGAGAGATTAACCATAGATATAATTAAGCATGTTAAACTTATGCTTTGACATGTGCTTTGTGCTCCTTGTCTTTATTACCCTCATAAAATTCAATCAACGCATATCACTTTTCTTTAGTAGAACACAACGTTTGAAACCTGCAGTAACTTCAGGTGTCAAAGCGATAGTTCGAGATCTAAAGTTTCCTCGTCTTGTTCTATTTTCCCATTATTCATCAGTGTATTTAGCTTTTGCTTTGGCAAGACCACACCACCTTCATGAGTAGTAGTAATAGCTTTTGAACCTTAAACGATTGAACTCCAAATTTTCCCATCAACAAATTTGATATATTGTTTATAGCATCTGTTGAAGACTAGCTAACATCTGTTTGTAGCCTTGGAACCGCTGTTCGTGAAAAAGCAAGGTATGTTGAAGTCCTAAAGTCTGTTGAAGCAAAGGTCTGTACATGAAGACCAAACATCTGTCTGCCCAAATAAATGTTTGAAACTAAACAACAGATGATAGACTAACAAATGTTTCCCAATGTAACAGTATTAGCCTGTATAACAGTGTTTAGCTTAGTTAGATAAGATGTTTGATTCCCATATATGTTTGCAACATCTATGGAATCTTTTCTGTTAGGAATGTTAGATGTCTCTATCAAGGTGATGTCAGCCAATTACAAACAGACGTTTATACTTAGTATAAATAGATCTCACATGTTAGAGATCTATTCAATCAACGCATACCACTTTTCTTTAGTAGAATACAACGTTTGAAACATGCAGTAACTTCAGGTGTCAAAGCCATAGTTCGAGATCCAAAGTTTTCTCATCTTGTTCTATTTTTCCCATTATTCATCAGTTTATTTAGCTTTTGCTTTGGCAAGACCACACCACCTTCATGAGTAGTAGTAATAGCTTTTGAACCTTAAACGATTGAACTCCAAATTTTCCCATCAACAAATTTGATATATTGTTTATAGCATCTGTTGAAGACTATCTAACATTTGTTTGAAGCCTTGGAACCGCTGTTCATGAAAAAGCAAGATATGTTGAAGTCCTAAAGTCTGTTGAAGCAAAGGTCTGTACATGAAGACCAAACATCTGTCTGCCTAAACAAATGTTTGAAACGAAACAACAGAGGATAGACTAACAAATGTTTCCCAATGTAACAGTATTAGCCTGTATAACAGTGTTTAGCTTAGCTAGATAAGATGTTTGATTCCCATATATGTTTGCAACATCTATGGAATCTTTTCTGTTAAGAATGTTAGATGTCTCTATCAGGGTGATGTCAACCAATTACAAACATACGTTTGTACTTAGTATAAATAGATCTCACATGTTAGAGATCTATTTAACATTTCACACACATTCTCTTTTGTACAAACAGATCTGTGAGTGATCAGGCTGAGGGGGGATTGTAGAATCATTCTGTAAAACTTTTGTAATAATTTGATTCTATTGAAAAACAGTTGATGATATCTTCCTACCTGTGAATTTATTATCTGTATTACAATCATAATTGCATGTTTTAACTTGAATTAACTGACAAGTATCAAACTCATATCCTAACAAACAAATTTCATAAAATACAATTTTCGGAATGACCTATAAAAGACTAAGTGTGGACTAATTCAAGAAATACAAGTATATAAATATATATACTTATATGTACAAATTCATGCCCACATATACCATAACACACTTAGTAGAATACAAGGTTACAAGTATTATACATGTATAAATGTACAAATATCACACAAGTACCTATTCAAGAAGTATAGAAATAGGTATATATATATATTTGGGTACACGTATATGCACAAATACACAATAACTACATGACTTGGACAAGTATACAAACAAGTATATATACATGAGTACATATACAAGGGCAATGTTAAAAATATTATTTTTAAAAAAGTATCGAACTTGAAGTGTGTGTGTGTGTGTGTGTGTGTGTGTGTATAAACATTGCCTTAATCAAGGGTCTATTGTAACAAGAATACATGAAACAAGAAAATATTTTTGGATAATAAAAATATATTGCTTACACTGAATAGAACAATCATGTGGGACACAATGTCATACACGAGGCTAGGCCCCAGACATATACAAATAAGGATACAAATGTATGTATACATGTTACACATATAATCATAAGGATAATCAACCACTAACGGGTCTAAACAAACAAAGGTTTTCAAACAAACAAAACAAGGTCAAGTCTTAACAAGGTTTATGGTGAAAGACGTGTACATGATCAAACAATTAGACCTAAGTGCCTTAACGAAATTAGGACACTTGTAGGGTCGGGTACAAAACTGGAAAATAATGGATTGTTAGCAAATTTGCATGGACGCAAACTCTGAGTTCATGTCCCTTCCTTTAAATATATTTTATATTCAAAATTATGGGGGATACATGTTACACAAGGGTATGGTAGTTATAGAATGAAATCACTTAGATCATGTGCACATAAGTAGAAAATCTTGAGTAGCCATTAGCCACGTTACAGACCAAGGAACAAAAGGGATAAATCTATTGAGTGTAGGCGATTTCCACTCCTGGTATGTGAGACCATGCGAGAGTGATTTTTTGTCCGGAAAGTCGCGCAACACTAGGTTTAGTGATTCGGACGATAGAAACATTGTCAAGGTTTAATTGCTAACTTATGCTGGCACGTACATTAATGTCCTAGCTAAACATTAATTGATCTACGAATTTCATAGACACTATGCATACTGGTTTTCAAATACAAAGCGTAACAAATGTTTTAAAGATTCATTTGTGATAAAACAAAACATGTGAACTCACCGACATTATTGTTGACTTTTTACTTAACATTTCAGGAAAGTAAAAGCATTGCACAGTTGGAAGACAATGAACAAAGAGTGCAACGAACGATGCCACCTTTTGAAGGGTTTGCCTCGTATATACTGCGCTCGTGCGAGAATATAGGAGCTAAAGCCTTGATTTAAAAAACTTTATTTTGTGCAAAAATCATTTTATGAACTTGAAGTACTTTGGTTATGTTGTGAACAAAATACTTTAATCTTGTATTATTGTTTCAAGTAATATATGGAATTGGCATCATTGTTTATTTTAATAATGTAGAATATTTACACTCTCGAATGCTATGAAAACCTTTCATGATCACACCTTGCGCTTCCGCTACGAGCGGGTGTGACACAACACATGGCCTAAGAGACCTATGACCCAAATGTCATATACGGCCCACAACACCTAACCTATTGATATGTAATCCAAACAATCTAGGTCCTTACAGTGGTTTACTAGGTTTTGTGGTTTGACTTTGAAGCATCCACTTTCTCTCTCTCCCTCTCTCTACCATCGACTAGGCTCCACCATTTGGGCTTCCTTGTGTCGTCGACGACTACCAAATTTGCGCCAATCAGCGGCCTCTATGTTTTTTCAGGGTAGATTATTGGTTCTGTCGTGTTCGATTCGTTTTTCTTTTAACGTTACACCATGGTTAAAGAAGACGACTTAGTCGTCGACTTTCTATTTGTACTTTTAAGTTGGGGTTTTGTGTTGGCATGACTGATGTGTCTGTGCATGTGTTGTTTTTTATGTTAATTCGGGTCTCGTTATCTTACGTCTGATGTTGTTGTTCATCTGAGGTTTTAGTTTACATTTGTTATCAGATATTTGGACGAGACCTTTTGATGATTTTTGTTTGTGTTTTTCTTTGGTTTCAGTTTTACACAATGTCCGGTTCTCCGTTTTAAGGGTCTGTGAAGGTTTTGCATCTTTTGTGGGTCTTTATGATGTTAGTTTGTTGGTTCGATGAAAATGACTTATGGCTCATCGAAGACCATTAGCCATGATGTTACTTTGGACTTGGCATGGCAACGAATATCGCAGCCGTCTATTGCTTACGAGTTTTGTTTAAGGCTGCTTTAATGTTCACTATGTCGCGTGGCACTGCTCAATTCTTGAACGTTTGGCTCGATAAAGCTGATATAATAGTCTTGCGAGAGCCATAATTGTGATGCTAGTTAGGATTTGCTTGGTATTATATGTTGCCACTATCCAAGACCCAAATTGAACAAAGGAAGCAAAACCGGAAAAAAATCATTATAAATACTAAAGAATGAACCAGACACAACCCACGTCTCACACACATGCCTCATGTATCGAATCCGGAAACAATAATACCTTATGAAGACCACCACTTGAGGTCTAGACAAAAGAAACTAAGACACACCCTGTTCCCTGAAGGCACTCTTTATGTCTCGAAGCACTAAACGACAAAAAGATTGTGGAAGATTTTGAAGATTAAGTGGGGCCCAAAACATTGACCACGGGGAGTGTCTGGGCAACAACCAACTACCAATCACTGGTTACCAGACACGGCAGTGCCAGCCAAGCACGCCTCGTGTCTAGGCCTCCAACAACCTATAAATAGAGCCTTCAAGCCACTATTTTCACTTGCTCAAAAATTTCTCTTCTTCATAACACACTTATCTTCAACCCATTATCTCTATTCGTTGTAATCATCAAGTAAAACTAAAGAATCATTAGTGTAATTAACCTTTTAATGATTAACATAATCTTTTCAAGTTTGATGAAAACTACCTTCATGGCCATTGTTGGCTAAGTTGTGGGTGTTTGGGGGAAACATACCCCATTGATGGGGAGTTAAGTAAAGTAAGATATGGACTAACAAGAGTCACATGTGTGTTACTGACTTTATGTAAGAAAGTACTTTTTGAAAGTGATTGGAATATTCATGTAGCCGCTAACGCGGGGCATGTAATCTTTCGACTTGACCCTTAAAAACTACCAACAATATTGTGTCGCTGCTAGCGTAGGACATTCATGTTTTCTATGTCTATGTGTGAGTCAAAACTTGTTGATGCCTCAAAAGGGGGTTAAAGGTTTTGGAATGGGAATTTGAGTTGGTAAGATTTTGCGAAAGTGTAACGATAACATCAACGCGCAGAGGACTTGGTTTTTATAAAAGTAACTACCTTTGGGGAATTGACGCCTCACCAAATGAACCATAGTAACAAGTAATTTAAAACCCTCAAACTATTTTATTACTTAATACTAAACCACAACGATATATAGGTTCCCTGCTGATTCGGTAATATTGTTGTGTTAGATACAACCTTGCGTGGCGTTTCCTTGTTGATTCAAAGCAATATGGTCGAGTGTGTGAGGGTTCCTGAAAGAGAACTCCAGAACTATATGCATTAATAGAATACAACTTCTGGTCTGATAGTCAGACTCTTGTTATCCATGGTAAGTTTTAGTTCACGAAGCATTAAGAGGTAAACATATCCAAAACACCCACTTTTTATCATCGATTACTAAACTTTTTATTTATCTCTTCATTTTATTTTTTAGCCATTTTTAACTCTTTTACTTTTGGTTTGACTAGACGTTGACGAAGACTTGGTACTAAAAGTTGTTGTATTATTGGACGACCTTGGATAGTGTCATCTAAGGTTAATCCTACCAAATAAGGAGTGGAAGTTATAGACACGCCTCTAAAACCAAGTTTAGTAAAGTGAGAGTTGCAATGGATTCTTATGACTTAAGGTTTTTAGATTGGGTTCGAGATCATCAGCGAACAATGTGACTTACGAACTAATCAAGATCAACAAGATAGAAACCTCTAACTAGTTTTCAGATCCTTTTTAATCAGATCCTTCCTGTTGGTAGTTCACACATAATCTTAGATTTTTTCTTCATAAGCTAATTGAGGTAGTTAATACTCATGACTTTATGGTCTAATGGTATGGTAATTGCCCTAAAAAAATGGTGTGAGTTCAAACTTTTGAAAGTGAAAATTAGATGATATTTAAGCATATAAAATTTAAGGTAACTAATATATACGATTCCACTTAACTTTAGGCTGGGTGTTACAAGAGCCAAAGGGGGTGTGGCCTGCATGGACATGAGAATACCATCATACTAGGGCTTTGTTGTGGTTGGAATTGGGGGGGGGGGGGGGGGGGGTGACCATTTAATTATTGGAAATCCCATTCATTGGCGTCATGACTGTAATATGAATTGTATTTTATTTTTAGTTTATGAATTTTATGTTTTAATATTAAGTTTTTTTAATCAATGTTTTTATTTTTTGTTTTTTTACCTTTATTGATAGTTTATGAATTTTACATTTTATGTTTTAATATTAAGTTTTTTATCATTATTTTTTTTACTTTTATTTAATATTAATTAGATTACATATTTAAGTAACTAGTAGATACACCGCGCTTCGCGGCGGGTGTCGGGTGACACACAGATGCATATATAAACAAATGACACATGCTACATAAACTCTTTTGCACTCAGATATCCAACCTTAGATGAACTGTTCCAAGTAATCGCTGCAAATCCCTGCATCTTTCATATCAGAATCAAGTCTACAAATACCTCAGACTAATTCATATTTGCTCCGTACTTTCACATTAATAAAATATTTATCGTTTTGAATCTTTTAAGCATTTTAGCATATTTACCTGTCATGAAGAGCAAACAAAACCCCATCAGCAGGACGGGAAACATCAATCTCAATGCAGTCTTGTTAAGAACGAAGAACAATATTGTAAGCAACCATCAGTTGCGTAAAAAATAAAATGAAATAACACTAAACCTTAAGAAGAGAAGAATCTAATATAATATTTAGACAACTATCTCCCTAAACGATTGTACATCAAGCATAGTTATATGTAGTATGTACATTCTTTTCATCATAGCATGCCTTGTACTTTTTATATGAAATCCAAATATACGTATATGCACATTAGAAATAGGGGAAGGATAAGACATAACTTAATATAATATAGACACACAGTACACATACTGAATAAGGGAAGGCCTTGGAAGCATCACCGCCATGAGCACACACAAGAGAAGGATTGTTTAGCCAACTGCACTTTCTCAACTCCAGTTGCAAAGAAATAGACATCATTGTGGTTATTTGAACCCTGCTAGAAAAACATACTTGTCATTGTACAGATTGTAGATTGTATAAGCACAACATTATAGCAAAATTATGTTTATAGTCACAACAATGTAAAGAGAGAAAAAATAAACAAACTAAGCATTGACTTTGCATTTAATCCTTATTGTTTTTACTCTATAGTCTGAGGCTCCATTTGCCTTTTTTTTTTTTTTCTAGAGAGGGAATGTGTTGAATTGCTTTCTATGATGATATCTATTTGATATCCTATTCTCTTAAACATTCCATTTTTACCTCGTTGAGCATCCTTACCAAAAGCTATGACTTGTTTATAATTTATAAAATTTCAAAGATTATAAAGACGAAGCAGAGGTTGAAGGTAAAAAAAGATACACATAGGCTCTACATTACGCAGTTGCCACTTAAGTAATTACCCATACAACATCTTTTGTAGCTTGGTTATCTCCATGCTAATACTACCAAAATAACAAACCTCATTTATAAAAATAATAAAATCTGGCAGATTACTTTTCCACAAGTGTATAAGATCGGAAACCAATTTCGAAACAAAATATAATCAACATCGATGAAGATAAGTTTCAAAAACCGTAAGAAGAAAATGAAATATGTACCCGATGACTGCGAGGATTTAAAAAAGGTTCCCCCTTTTGGTCAACCACGACAATCCCGTGTGACGATCAATCGTCACTGCCCCTACCAACAACGGCCCCTCTGCTACCCCACCCAAACCACCTATTCCACTCATCTTCATTTCCGTGAAATTAACTACCAACACTATCATCGAACTCGGTTATCGGTCGATGTGAAACCCCCAAACACACCACCGTTACCTATTTTGACGTCCACAAGCAGCATCATAGATCGGCACCCACTCCCATCTTCGTCTCTCCCTCTATCTCTTTCTCTCTCCGATCTGACTTTCCGACACACGCAATCAAAGGCTATGCCCGGCACCTGCTCCCATCAGCGTCGTCTCTCTTACTCTCTAGCGGTTTCACTCTTTCCGGCGTAGTCAAAGGCAAGCATGGGACAAAATGGGTAGAGTGTCAATGTGAAGGAGAAAAGAGTAGAGGTGAAGCTCTGATATGCGAACGACAAAATTACGAAACTACCATGGGAACTGTTCCTAAGGAACTACCTTAATTGTTATATATAGAAATAAGTAAGTAAAATATAATAAAATAATTTAAAAAAACAATGATTAATTTTTTTTGAACGGTGATAATCTTTAACTTGTTGTGAGAGAGATCTCACACCCTCCTAAACAGAGGGCTCTAACTCTACTTTGGCCAGATTATGTTGTCTTAACCGGGTTCACGCTGGCATCAGAGTTTGACTAACGACGTTTCCGGGAAACCATACCACCCACTGCTAGTGGCAGGGGCTTGCGCCGCCACAAAAGAGAATCTCTCTGTCGTAACGCACAGTGGACTAAAACCCGGGGGGTGGGGGGAGGGAGGGCTCGGGCTCAAACTCTTGACCTAAGGTCTGGGAGAACTAGTCTTCATTGCCTTTATCCACCAAATATGGCACTAGTGAGAATTAAACTTGGGCCTCAAAGGAAAACCCAAGTCATTCCAACCGGTAGACCAAAAGTAATAGATAAAAAATGATTAAATAATCATCAAGAAAGCCCCCAATAAAGTCCCTCCACCATATCCATTTGGTGGCTTCGACGGTAAAAAAAAATGTACTTAAATATCGTTTATGTGGCAACACTTTTTTTCTCAACTAAACACCAACCTAGTCCTCATAACACATAGTGTTAGGATTGATTTCAACGCAATTAAGTACACCGTACACTTTAGTATGGAGATAATACTTTAAGGGTAAGAGATTAATGTTTGGTTATCTTCTAAATCTGAAAACATGTTTGATTTTCTACATAAAAGCCGAAGATTTGTTACTTGATTTAGCAAAAGTGTTTGCTAAGTGTCAATGAGTGAAATTGTATCAAATGTCATAAAACTCACAAATACTTAAAAATATAATTTTATTAGGAGTAAACTGCCATTTTGGTCCCTGTGGTTTGGGCACTTTTGTCATTTTAGTCCAAATCTCAAACTTTTTAAATCTGGGTCCATGTGGTTTCATTTTTATTGCCATTTTGGTCCAAAATTCAAAAACTCCATTTTTTTACTGTTGCAACCTGCCTATTTTGTCTTTTTGTGCAGGGGTATTTTTGTCCAACTAATTTTCATTTAACATATTCTTAATTAAAAAACTACATAAAATACATTTAATCCCTATTAACACTCAGATCATCTATATCACCACTTATACATACAAATCCACATATCTATATCACCACCGTTCATCACACACACTCTCTTCATCCATTTCACAAACCACCTTCAACCACCAAAAATCAACAAAATTCCACAAAAAAAAATCTACAAAATCAATGGGCGTCGATTACTACAACATCCTGAAAGTGAATCGAACTGTAACCGATGAAGATCTGAAGAAATCATACAAAAAAATCGCGATGAAATGGCATCCAGACAATAACATCGCATCATCAACCGATGATAAAGTCGCTGAATCGAAGTTTAAACAGTGGTACGAATAAGAGTAGATCTGGTGCGACGTTTAGGTTTGATCCGAGAGATGCAGATGAGATATTTACGGAGTTTTTTTTTACGGATCAGAAGGTAGGGTTTCAGGTGTTGTCTGATCTTCGTCCCAACAGTGGTTCCGGTGGTGGTTCTTCTTTAGCCGCCTTTAAGGTTGTTAATTTGTGTTAAGTGTTAATTTGGGTGAAATGAGGAAGACAAGGGTGGTGGTGGTGCAGTGGTGGTCCGGTGGGGGTGGTGCAGTGGTGGTGTTAATGGAGGGGGGAGGAGGTGGAGGTGGTGAAAAGGGGGGAGAGAGAAGAGAGAGAGAAAGGGGGTGTGGTGTTTTACCGGCGTTGATGGTGGTTGTGGTGTTTTATCGGCGTCTCCGGCACTGTCGCTCCAGTGGGATGGTGGTGGTGGTGGTGGTGGTGTGGCGGTAGATCAAAGAGAGAGAGAGAGCTGAGTCTGTGTGTGTGTATATATATATATATTAATTGTTTTAGGGTATATAATAATTTCAAAATGACTAAAATACCCTAAGGATAAAGACAAAATATCATGTTTTACGTTGGGGAATCTGGTCAAATTTCACTTTTGGACCAAAATGGTAATAATATTGAAACCACAGGGACCCAGATTTAAAAAGTTTAAGATTTGGACTAAAATGGCAAAAGTGCCTAAACCACAGGGACCAAAATGGCAGTTTACTCTTTTATTAGTTACTAATAGACAAATACTTATAATTTTATTAGTTACTAATAGACATTAACTAAAAAGTAAAAAAAAAAAAAGTAGTTTTATGTTTTTAAATGAGACCGCCAAAAATGAACTCATCAAAACGTACCTAAGAGCATTCACATCCTAACCATCAAATTATGTGAGGAGGGGTTTTTATATTATAAAGGGTATAAAAAGTGGTTGTGAGTAGAGGAGAGAGAAAATGTTACTGTTCATCTGTATATTTGGGGGGACACTGTTCACCCGTTATAATTTTTTAATATATTTTGAAAGTGGTTGTGAGTGGAAGTGAGAGAAAAATGTAATGATAATATTATTTAATTGAAAGGAGAGAGAAAAAATATTTGTTTTTAGTGGAAATATATTGATATAGGAGTTGTTTTTTAGTAGAATGTATGTATAATTTGATGGATTGGATGTGAATGCTCTAAGAAGCTATCACCAACCGCACACTTCAAATTTTCAACCTCTCTTATTTAATGACCGACAGTTTTTTGTTATTACTCATAATATTTGTATTTACATTCAATAAAAACAAAGTTACAACATAGTTGTTGTATTCAAACAATCACATGTAAACATACAAATATTAATAAATTTATTTATAATATAGGCAACATGATTATGGAACCACAAAACTATTCTATTTCTTTATCAGATCTACAACACTATACTATGGTTTTATGATCCATACCAATTTTTAATTTAAGTTATTTATATAACAAATACGAACTCATACAAGTATGTCACACACTACCGTCTCCACTCAAACCTATGATGTTCTTGGCTCTTTATCGTCTTAAGCACGCCATGCTTACCAAAGACTCAAACAAGGGTAACGAATTGTATCAAACAAATTCTGATTGAACTCATTCTAGTAATATCGAAACTGTTTCGTCGAGCTCTATGATCTTAGATTTTAGGTTTTCGATTTTGAATTTTTAGCTTATAAATTCAGATATTTTTTAGATACTGTGTCTTTTTATTTGGCATTATGTCTTTTTTCGTCGGCATTGTATTACATTTCTTGGCATGGTGTTATATTTTACGGTGTGTATCAGGGAGGAAGGGTAGTACCATAGCCCTAACAGACGAACACCCATCATGTCAAATTTGGCTCAAAGTACCCATTAGCTATGAAACACTAGCTAAATCTATATATTTATTTCATTTAAAAAAAGTCAAATGCCCAAACTAATCCAAACCCACAAACCAATTCCAAGGTCAACAACCTCCTCAAACAGCTCAACCCTTACACAGGTTATCCTACTAGTTTAACCAATCCACCTTACCTACCCTTAGGTTGACAGTGGTGTTATGGGACTCGTTCGAACCCAAGAGAGCCTACCTGTGAAGTGCCTCGATCACCCTCATATTTTGCGATACATTGTAACTTTACGGTATTTCTAAACTTTGTACGCTAACCTATTCCATATTAAAAATATCACATCTATCTCATTTGAAATTTAATGAAGACAACTCAAAAGAAAAGGTAGGGCAAGTGGTCCCAAAACAAAAGAAAACAACTCCACACCCACCCAAACCCAAATTAGCCATAGCGCCAACCAACTGGCGGGAAACCCTGATTTTTGTGGGAAACCCTAATTCCAAATTTTCAAAACGCCTCCACACACTCTCACTCTCCATTGCTATATAACCAACTCACAGGAGGAACCCTCTTCTTCACAAAACCCCCTTCTCAATTAACTAACAAATTCCCCCCAAATTCACAAACCAAACCATGTATGTGGTGAAGAGAGATGGGCGTCAGGAAACTGTGCATTTCGACAAAATCACTGCTCGATTGAAGAAACTGAGTTACGGACTCAGCATCGAACACTGCGATCCGGTCCTTGTTTCCCAGAAGGTCTGTGCCGGTGTCTACAAAGGTGTAACCACTAGCCAGCTTGATGAACTTGCCGCTGAAACCGCTGCTGCCATGACTGCTAATCATCCTGATTATGCTTCTGTATGTTTTCTCTTACCTAATTCTTCTTTTCCTTATTTCAATTGCTTGTTTAGGGTTTTGATTTTGGTGTTTCCTTGTTGTTATGCACAATTCCCCCACTATTAGGTGCTTCGATTTGTGTTAGATCTAGGGATAGAGAAATTCCGTACATGATACTCGTGTGTTACTATACTAGTACGCATTCGGTTTGAATTTAGCTCAATTTTGGTATGAGTATAGTATCATGTGGTAGGTTAGGGCTTTTTAATGATACTGTACTGTAATGGTATAGACTGAACATATATGGTACTGTTTGGTTTTGATTTTAGCTAATTTTTTTGTATCTGTATTGATCTCATCTCTAGGTTGATCTGTTGTTTTGGTCTGTAGTGAATATATATGGTACTGTTAGGGCTTTTTAATGATACATTTACTGTACTGTTTGGTGTTTGATATCAACTCTAGGTTGATCTGCAGTTTTGATGTGTTGATGAAACTATACGTTCAATTGTTTTAAATTTGGTGGTTTTTCAATTTTATTAGTAATTAATTTGTCATGATGCAGCTGGCTGCAAGGATTGTGGTGTCAAATCTGCATAAGAACACCAAGAAATCGTTTTCTGAAACGTAAGTGAATCTGTGTTAATGGATATATAAATCAAGTAGTTGTATAGGTTGATCTGTGTGCTCCGTGTTGACCATGCAATTTATATTTATGAATGCAGAATTAAAGATATGTATTCTCACGTCAGTGAGAGATCTGGGAAGAAGTCTCCTCTTGTTGCAGATGATGTTTATGAAATCATCATGAAGGTGCACATGTGATCATGTTTACAATATGTTCTTTTGTAGATGATAACATCATAATATTAACTGATCTGTAACTTTTTTTTATCGTTTATCAGCATGCTGCTAAGTTGGACAGTGAGATCATATACGATCGAGACTTTGATTATGATTATTTTGGTTTTAAAACCCTTGAGAGATCTTACCTGTTGAAGATCAAAGGGAGGGTTGTGGAAAGGCCTCAACATATGCTGATGAGGGTTGCAGTTGGGATTCACAAAGATGACATTGATTCTGTCATCAAGACTTATCATTTGATGTCACAGAGGTGGTTCACACATGCTTCTCCCACTCTCTTCAATGCAGGGACACCCAGGCCTCAGGTATGATCAACTCTGTACATTTAAATTTGGTTTATGTACATTTGTGAAAAACCCCCTTGATAGTGAACTATCTGAACTAATCATAGCCTTTATCAATACACAAGTGTAAATCAGTGGTCAGAATTTGATCAGGATTTGATGATGAAAATACACTATTGTATTTTACGATTTGATGATGTAAATCAATGGCCAGGATTTGCTCACTTAGTTCACAAAATACACTATGGGTTAGGAATCCTTGACACGACATGAAAATGATTAGGTTTTAGACTGTCTTATCTAATCTGTATGATATACTGGTCTCGTTTCTTGTGTTTGGGTTGATTTTTAACCTGTTTAATCACATAGATCAACTTGTCAACCCTTCTATGACCCGTTTAAAACCTGATTAACACATTTACAACTTGATTACTACAGTCAAACTTTTTAAATAACTTCTCAAAATGGGCTAATGTTAATGACATGAATAAATATGTGGGTGTTTTGGGCTGCACAATTCAACTGCAACTTCACACAATTGTCCTTCCTAACCTTGATGATTCTCATTTGTAGTTGAGTAGCTGTTTCCTGTTATGCATGAAAGATGATAGCATTGAAGGCATATATGACACTTTGAAGGAATGTGCTGTTATCAGCAAATCAGCAGGTGGGATTGGTGTTTCTGTTCATAACATTCGTTCAACTGGAAGTTACATACGTGGGACAAATGGTACATCCAATGGCATTATCCCAATGTTGCGTGTCTTCAACGACACTGCCCGTTATGTTGATCAAGGAGGTGGCAAAAGGAAGGGTATGTGCTTTTGTTAATTGTCACATTTTTATTTTCTAATTTTAGTTAATTATGTGTTTTGAGGTAATTCATTTGAAATTTTGTAGGTGCATTTGCTATCTATTTGGAGCCATGGCATGCTGATATATTTGAGTTTCTTGATTTGAGAAAGAACCATGGAAAGGTAGAAAGCACTTGGATATTGTAAATTCTGCCAAATTTCTTTGATATGCTCAAGTTAAAACAATCATGTTTTTGTAATTAAATGAATATGCAGGAAGAACAACGTGCTCGTGATCTATTTTATGCTCTTTGGGTGCCTGATTTGTTTATGGAAAGAGTCCAAAGTAATGGAACTTGGTCTTTGTTTTGCCCAAATGAGGCTCCTGGGTTGGCTGATTGCTGGGGTAAAGAGTTTGAGGATCTTTATACCCAATATGAAAGACAGGTATATAGTTTTTTAACAATTTAATCAAATTTTGATATTATTCTATTGTTATCAGCTAATGTTTATTTTTTCTTAAAACCCCAGGGAAAAGCTAAAAAAGTTGTCCAGGCGCAGAATCTTTGGTTTGAAGTTCTAACATCCCAAATAGAAACAGGGACCCCTTACATGCTATTCAAGGTAATTTGTGTAATTTTAGTTATTGTATTCATAATTTACTTCTTTTTATAAATAGATAAAAGACGTGTTTCTTTTATCCTTTGTTAGGACACTTGTAATAGAAAAAGCAACCAACAAAATCTTGGTACCATAAAGTCTTCAAATTTGTGTACTGAGATTATTGAGTACACAAGTCCAACAGAAACTGCAGTGTGTAATCTTGCATCCATTGCATTACCGCGATATGTGAGAGAGAAGGTATGAACTGCTGTTAACTATGATTGGCTCATTACGGATCTTTGGCTTATGCTTATGTTTGAGGTTGTGTTTAGGGAGTTCCAGCTGAAGCTCAACCATCAAAGCTCGTTGGTAGCAAAGGTTCTTCCAACCGATACTTCGATTTTGACAAACTAGCTGAGGTTTGGTTTGGTTTTCATCTTTTTTATTTGGCTGACTATGGGGATTATGTTGTGGAGCATGATTATAAATCTTTACTTATTGTTTTTGCAGATCACAACGATTGTTACTACAAATCTCAACAAAATTATTGATGTCAACTACTATCCAGTTGAAACTGCAAAAAGGTCAAACTTACGGCACAGGCCCATTGGCATTGGCGTTCAGGGTCTTGCAGATACTTTCATTCTGCTTGGTATGCCATTTGATTCTCCAGAGGTAATAATAATCACATATGGTTACAAAAATTGTGTTATTTTTTCAATGAATACATGATTTAGGTGGTTTTGTAAATCTGTCAAAATTGCAGGCTCAACAGTTGAACAAAGATATATTTGAGACAATATACTACCATGCTCTGAAAGCTTCATCTGAGTTGGCTGAGAAAGAAGGAACCTATGAAACATACAACGGAAGTCCTGTTAGCAAGGTGAATATTTGCATTTGGTGACTTAAGTTGATTTTCATTTATTTAAATATATAAAAATAGTAGCGACTAATGATAAATTGTTTTTAGGGAGTTCTGCAACCAGACATGTGGGGAGTAACGCCTTCAGATATGTGGGACTGGAAAGTGCTCCGTTCAATGATAGCCAAAAATGGTGTAAGAAATTCACTACTTGTAGCACCAATGCCGACTGCTTCAACAAGTCAAATTCTTGGAAATAACGAGTGTTTTGAGCCCTACACTTCCAATATCTACAGCCGTCGGGTTTTAAGGTAGCTAATTTCTGTTACATAAAAAGATATAAAAAAATTATATAAAATATTAACCAGTTATTCTCGTATGCAGTGGTGAGTTTGTTGTGGTGAACAAGCATTTGCTGTATGATTTAACTGAGATGGGTCTTTGGTCACCCACCCTCAAGAACCAGATCATATATGAGAGTGGTTCTGTTCAGAAAATTTCTGAGCTTCCTCAACATCTGAAGGATATTTACAAGTATGATTCTTTTTATATTTATCTTTTTTTCTGTAGTTACACTTTATTTCTTTTATTGTACTTATTTGAAACAATATGGAATCAGAACTGTGTGGGAGATCAAGCAAAGGACTTTGGTTGACATGGCTGTTGACCGTGGATGCTACATTGACCAAAGTCAAAGTCTAAACATTCACATGGACCAACCCAACTTTGGCAAGCTTACGTCATTGCACTTTCATGCTTGGTCTAAGGTATATGAACATGAATTATCTTGTAATAAGTATTATGTAAAATTGTGTAATCGGTTTTATCTAACTGGTAAACGTTTGTGGCAACAGGGTCTTAAAACAGGTATGTATTATCTGAGGTCGCGTGCTGCAGCTGATGCAATAAAGTTCACTGTTGATACTTCCCTTCTCAAGGCAAGTTTACCATTTGAAAGTCTGTTTTTTGTTTATTACATTGAAACGTTGACTGAAACCCTTTTGATAATTGCAATGCAGGATTCAAAACCTGATTCAAAACCGTCTGGTGATGAGGATGATAACACTAAAATGTCACAGATGGTGTGTTCGCTGATGAACCGTGAGGAATGCATGGCTTGTGGTAGTTAAAGTTATTGGCCTGTTGGCAGGGGAATGGGATCTAGTTTCCAAGTGCTTTCTTCATGGTTGTTTGGGAAGTGTTATGTACAGTGGTATCTTAGTCGTTTTATATATGGTCAACATGTTTTAGTTTAACTATATGCTTATATGATATACTGTCACCTATTTGTTTTTAACAATTTAATTCAAGTTATGTGTTTCATTCAAAATGTTTTTTCATCTTACAAGTTTTTACAAGCGATTTGTGATAATCATTTAGTAAAATAATGATAATTGCAACAATATATCAGTGTATCTGGATTTCAACCACATTTTGTTTTCCTGAACACTATATTTACAGTTTTTTTAAATACAAGTTGCTTCAAAGTATTGGATAAATGATTAATCTTACATAAAACTAGTGGAATTCCCACGCCTCCTTGTGGGCTTTCAGCCTGTATTGATTTGGTCAGTAAGGGAAGGGTTGTTCATGAGCCGAGCTAGGGCAAAACTCGGGCTCGGCTTGATTATAAACCGAGTTGGCTCGGCTTGGATTTGAAACCGAGCTAGAATCTAAGCTCGGGCTCGGCTTAATTTGGCCCGATTTTGAAAAGAAAAATTAATACATGACTCTCAAAATTTAGTAATCTAAAATATTATGCAAAATTCAAAAGAACATATTCAAAATAAGCTCAACCTAATACATTACAAGCCATTTAACAACACAAAATATGTTTTAAATTTCAACGAAATGCAATATAAATTCATTAGCATGTTATCAACCTTTAAATGTGGTATAAATATCAAATTACACTTCTAATCACATGTAAATAATAAACTTGTGTGTAGGGGTGTTCATGAGCCGATCCAATCCGATCAAGGGTATGCTCGTGCTCGGATTGAATTACAACCGATCCGATCGGATCGAATTTGCAAAACCGAGCACAAAAGTGATGCTCATGCTCGGACTGAATTTGAATCGAGCGGATCGTTTTCGCTCGGTTTTTCTCAAATCCTAACTAAAATCGAGCGAATCGTTTTCGATCGGTTTGGCTCGATTGAATTATAAGGCTGCATTCAACAAAAACAAATCCTAACTTAATTAAAACATGTCCAACACCTTACTAACAAAAGCAATACATAACTAAAATCATGATTCTAAAAATGTTCTTACAATATCAAGAAGCACAAAATAAAGTGCGAAATAATTATTGTCATTTAGCTCAAAAGCTATAAACTTCTTCTTTAAGCTTGATCATCTCCATCCACAAAACTCAACTTCAAATCAACATATAACATATAAGCACAAGCATTAAACAAAACCATTAAGTTCTACACATCACATTACCACTTTTATGGTTTGTTAATTATAAAAATACATTTCATTTATTATCAGACCCGTCTAGAGTCAAAACATCAATTTCCAATTTTTCTGTCTCTTGCAACTTGCTACACATTAAAAAAACAAAATAAAAATGTTAATACAAATCTTTAAAATCTATAATATATATATATATATAGTAATTATTAATAATTCGAGTGAAACCGAGCGATCGACGAGCGAGCGGACCTTTGCTCATGCTTGGATTGAATTTGAATCGAACCGATCCGAGCGGCTCATTTACAAACTGAGCGGGAATCGAACGAGCATTTTTCGAGCGATCGTCGAGCGATCCTCGATCATCGAGCAGTTTGGACAACCCTACTTGTGTGATATATTAAATTGTATTATAAAAATAAAATATATTAAAAGTAAAATAATTCGAGCTAAGCCGAGCCGAGCTGGTATGTGAGCCAAACCGAGCCAATCCGGCTCGTTACGAGCCAAGCTAGACTCACTTTCTAACCGAGCCACATCGAGCGAGTTTTTTTCTAGCTAAATCCCAGCGAGCTTCGAGCTTTTTGGACAGCCCTATCCGTTGCTATACAAGTACAGGTAACAATGTTGTTTGGCACATTAAGAAAATCATTAAAAATGATTATGGTACCAATACTGATGTTATTTGGTTGATATTGGTTTAGTTTTTAAGGAAAGAACAAAAAATAACTATATTTGATACGTTCAGATAATTTATCTTATCCTAGATAAAAATAAGTACGCTGTAACAAATATTTGTAATTTATAGAACAATATATTGTTTTGCTAAAATAACAAAGAAGGTAAGTTTGTCACTTAAAAAAACTAAATCACAACATGATGTTGATGACATGTACGCATGTGTTTTGAGCACTTGTAAATTATTATTTACAACTCGGTTTTAAGTATACCATAATGACATATTTAGAATTTTATAAAACATTGTATCTTAATAGTCATAAGCAAAAAATATAATATGTTTAAAGTAATTTTAGTATAAAAAAGATTTATTTTAAAATAGTAAAATAAAAGCCACAATAAAAAAAATTCTAAAACCTTTTCCTTAGTAAATAAAAGCCATAATAAAAAAAAATATTTTAAAACCTTTTCTTTTGACATTTGTAACTAACTAGTATTAAACACCCCCCGCGTTGCGGCGGGGCTATCAACGTTGAACTTGCAGCGTGTTAATACGAATAACTTAGACCGAAACGTAAAACATATAAAAGAATAACTAAGTTGACCTATTACCCGCACATTGCAACGAACCTATCAAACCGGAAAAAATAGACGATATTGAACCGCACACATGTTGTGCCCTGTGCCGTGTTAACTCGCAGAATTTAAAACGGAACGTAAAACGAAAAATTTGCGTAAGATGAAAAGTATGAGGGACTAAAGTTGAAAGTAAAAAAGTTGCGAGGTTAAATTGCGAAAGACGAAAACTTTTGGGTTAAAAGTAAAAAAATCAAATAGGTTAAGGTTAAAAGTGAAAAATTAAGTTTTTTTTTTTTGAAAATCCCCCAAAGCATTAAGTACAACCACTCTTTGCCTACAAATGTTGAAAATTTATAATATGGAAATATATTTCACATTGTACCTTATGTTTAATTAATTGTAATTTACTATATATATTCTTTGCATTTGTTAGGATGTATAATAGTTTGGATAAAAATTGAAAAATGTTTTGTGACAAAAGTTATCAAAGACAAAAACTATAGGGGTGAATTGTTAATTGTATAAACGAGAAGAAAAATGTTTTGTGACAAAGTTATCAAAGACAAAATGGCTCGATGGACCAAAAAAGAAAAATAATGTGTGCTTTAGTTAATTATACGTAAAGCTATATTTTAGAGTAAATTGCCATTTTAGTCCCTGAGTTTTGTCCAAATTTGCCATTTTGATCCAAATAGTTTTATTTTCCCCCCTGGGTCCCTGACTTTTACATTTGTTGCCATTTTGATCACTTTGCCTAACTCCATCGAAAACCCCAGTTACTCTTTTCAATTTAAACCTTTTCAGTTGCCATTTTGATCCAATTCCAAAAAATAAAAAAAATTCCAAAAAATCAAAAAAATTCCAAAAAATTCAAAAAATTCTAAAAAATTCTAAAAAATTCTAAAAAATCTAAAAAATTCAAAAAAATCTAAAAAATTCAAAAAAATCTAAAAAATTCTAAAAAATCATAAAAATTCTAAAAAATCATAAAAAATCTAAAAAATTCAAAAAAATATAAAAATCAAAAAAATTCTAAAAAACCATAAAAATTCTAAAAAATCCAAATAATTCTAAACGGTTCGGTTCGAAACGGTTCGCGTCGAAACGGTTCGGTTCGAAAGGGTTCGCGTCGAAACGGTACGGCTCGAAACGGTTCGGCTCGAAACGGTTCGGCTCGAAACGGATCGGCTCGAAACGGTTCGGCTCGAAACGGTTCGGCTCGAAACGGTTCGGCTCGAAACGGTACGGTTCGATACGGTACGGGTCGAAACGGTTCGGGTCGAAACGGTTCGCGTCGAAACGGTACGGTTCGAAACGGTTCGGCTCGAAACGGTTCGGGCTCGAAACGGTACGGGTCGAAACGGTTCGGGTTCGAAACGGTACGGTTCGAAACGGTTCGGGTTCGAAACGGTACGGGTCGAAACGGTTCGGGTCGAAACGGTACGGTTCGAAACGGTACGGCTCGAAACGGTTCGGGTTCGAAACGGTACGGTTCGAAACGGTTCGGGTTCGAAACGGTTCGCGTCGAAACGGTACGGTTCGAAACGGTACGGGTCGAAACGGTACGGGTCGAAACGCTTCGCGTCGAAACGGTTCGGCTCGAAACGGTTCGGGTTCGAAACGGTACGGGTCGAAACGGTTCGGGTTCGAAACGGTTCGCGTCGAAACGGTACGGTTCGATACGATACGGTTCGCGTCGAAACGGTTCGGTTCGAAACGGTTCGCGTCGAAACGGTTCGGTTCGAAACGGTACGGGTCGAAACGGTACGGGTCGAAACGCTTCGCGTCGAAACGGTTCGGCTCGAAACGGTTCGGGTTCGAAACGGTACGGGTCGAAACGGTTCGTGTCGAAACGGTTCGGCTCGAAACGGTTCGCGTCGAAACGGTTCGGTTCGATACGGTACGGGTCGAAACGGTACGGTTCGAAACGGTTCGCGTCGAAACGGTACGGTTCGATACGGTACGGGTTCGAAACGGTTCGCGTCGAAACGGTTCGGTTCGATACAGTACGGGTCGAAACGGTTCGGTTCGAAACGGTACGGGTCGAAACGGTTCGTGCCGAAACATTTAATGATTTTTGGATTTTTTAGAATTTTTTTGATTTTTTAGAATTTTTATGATTTTTAGAATTTTTTATATTTTTTTGAATTTTTATGATTTTTTAGATTTTTTTCGATTTTTTTGAATTTTTTAGATTTTTTTGAATTTTTTAGAATTTTTTTTTGATTTTTTGGAATTTTTTGGAATTTTTTTGATTTTTTGGAATTGGATCAAAATGGCAACTGAAAACATTTTTTCAGGAAATCCCCAAAATACCCCTGTTACAAACTGAGTTTTTGGATGGAGTTAGGCAAAGTGATCAAAATGGCAACAAAATGTAAAAGTCAGGGACCCAAGGGGGAAAATAAAACTATTTGGATCAAAATGGCAAATTTGGACAAAACTCAGGGACTAAAATGGCAATTTACTCTCTATTTTATACAAAATTGAATAGTAAAGTCAACTTACAACTATTTTGTGAATTGACAGAGGGGAAATATGTAAACATTTAGTAGTCAACAATGGATATATTACTTACTATTCATCAAATGTTATTTATGAACATTTGTTTGCAAATTAACATCAAATACGCATGTGGGTATGTTAGGGCTATTCACAAGCCTAGCAAAGTCAAGGTTAACTCGTGCTCAACTTTGTAAACGAATCTGTCCAAGCTTGCTAGGTTTGTAAATGATCTAAGCCAATCTAGGCTTGGTTTATATAAACGAGAAAAGGCGAGCTGACTGACGAGCTAATATCTTTTTTGTGTGAATTTTCAAGTCACAAGTTATATAAACATCTTTTGACTTAGTATTAGCAAGTGGGAAACAACTAAAATAACTAGGGCATAAATAAAGATCCTATTTGGGGACATAAATATAACAACAAAAATAACCAAAACAATATGTATGTATTTAAAAAATTATTAAACATGGCAAAATCCTAGAAATACCAATTTAATAGGTTTTAATATTTTGAAAAAAAATTTAGATAAATTCATCAAACTCATCTAATAGTTATATATATTAGATTAAATTATTATGTCACACCCCAACTGATGGCGGAAACATCGGAGTGAGACGAAAACGAGATTGTAAGAGAGATCACAACCACTAATTGTGACAAGTATTTAGAAAGTAAATTTTCATTTTATTGCTAACGGTTCAAGTACATGATTTGGAAACAAAAGTACAATAAGGTAACATAACGACTAAACTACTAAACATGAAGTAAAGTTTGGTGCGTTTCTAGTCCTTCCTACTAGATTCTTTTCAACGCTTCGTGATCACAATCCTGCATTATATATTAAAGTAACATGTCATCGAATAAAGCATTGGTGAGCATACAAGTTTGGCTACTAGCATAAGTATAAAAGTTTTTGACGGAATCCACATGGCAATAACGTATACTAAGGCATAACATAACATGAACTAGCATGCATTACATATGTGTCAACCCAAAGATTCCACTAGCGTAATCATGTCGTCATAATGACAAGACCGTTTGTATGTATAAATTTAACATGACCACAAGAATACGGGCGGTGTGCTACTCCTATAGCGCTATACATGTTAATGGTGGCTTTTACGAAGTTATTGACAAAGTATTGTACAAGATTGGCTTTCTAGCATGAATGTATTTCTAGAGCATAAACGTATAAAGCATGTATATTGGATTCGATTGTATGAATAAAGTATTTGCGTATATGTATTTGTGTGAGTTTTAATATGATATATATATTGCACACAAAAGTGTAAAACCAGAAAATGGGTCATGTATACTCACGGTTTGCGTAGCGATTCCACAAAAGTGAGTTGGATGAGTTCTTGAGTTTGGAACACCAAAGTTACACTAAAGGGAAACGAAGGTGTGTGAGTTGTGATTTTTGTTTAACGGATTGGATTCGGAATTTAAGAGCTAATGTATGTTAAGTAAAGTACCGTGAGAATGGTCATGCAAGGAGGTATGATGAATTCCATTCATTTAACCTCATTATATGATTCACCAAAGCACAAAATCATCAACTTTGTTGATGATTTTGGTTGGTCACGAATATGGAATTAAAATGAAAAACACACAATCTACTAAATCTTAAAACAACTAAGTGAGCAAGCTAGATGCGTGCTCCGAAACATGGAGAGTGTTTGGAGACGTGATGTAGCATTGTCTCTTTGTTAGAAATTGTTTTGAGATTTAATGTATGAATCTAGCTAAAATTTTGTATAAGTGAGGTGGTGGAACAAGGTTGGAGAGCTAAAGCTTCCATGGTTCACACCATTACCAAAACACAAGTCTTTCAACATTAAAGGTTGAAAGCCTGGATGGTTCCAACAATTTTTAAGTCACGTGGAACTTTTAATTTTAAGAAGGTTTTAAGTCTCATTTATGGTGGAAATCAACCAAAACACAAATCAATAACTTTGAGTTTAGTTAGGAGCAAGGTTGGTGTAAGTTTTCATCAAGTGTTAAGCAAGATACATACGAAATAAAAAAGTAAAACAAAGCATAATTTTATGACTACTTTAGACCTCAAATGTGGTGAGGTTCCACATTAGTTTTCCATGGCAAACTTGTGGAAACCTTCCTAAAGGTTATCCAAGTAGTTTGAAAGAAGAAAGAAGAAGAAATGTGAAGAATTGTGAGTGAAAACTCACTTAGAACACTTGAATGTTTCTGCCTTGTTTTGAGATATTTGAGAGGATTAGAGAACTTGAGAGAAGATTAGGTGTGTGGAAAGTGTTTAGAAAATGGTGGAGGCTTGTATTTATAAGTGCAGGTTAGGGTTTGGGAGTTAATGAAGGTAGTTGGGAATTAGAACATTAAAGAAAGTGGTTGGTAGATGGAAATTTTCATCTTTAGTCATTGCACTTGTATTGTTGGTTATTTTATGCTATAAAGGTGTATGCAAATGTTTTATAAGTATGATACATGTATGAATGTGATTCCGAGAAAATATAATCTCGATGTATGTCTCGATTTTAAATTAAAACGTGTATTCCGCGACTGATTACATATTATGCATGTATGATTAAACAAGGTTGATATAAAAATACGATTTTCATTATGATCAAAGTCTCGAGATTACAAGGACTGAAATGAAGTAAGAATACAAGTTTCTAAAAATAGAAATACGAATACAACTTTTTAAATATGAAAAGTACAGAAAATGCGGAGCGTTACAGATTATCACCTATTTTTATTTAAAATAATAAATTTTATATTGGGATTTTATTTGTTTAACAATTGCACCAATTCTTTAATTACATAACAATTATCGAAAATTATGGAAATTTTTTCTAAAAGTTCTATAGCAATTATAAAATCTGTAAAAAATTAGTAGAAATATTTATAAAATTTATTTGTGGTAATCTTATATGTTTAAATAATTAAAACATGTATAAACTCAAATAAATCCAATTTAAATTCGTAAATCCCCAAAAATTATGGAGAAATTCTGTAAAAAAATCCATAGTGTTTATATAACCTGAAATAATCAATAAAATATTTATGGAATTTATTTATGATTATCTTGTATTTTTAATTGATTTTCCTAATGATTAACATGAATAATGCAACAAAAATCCAAATGATGTCTAAAAATTCCCAAAAGTTGCACAAAATATACTAACATGATATATAACAGTACTCTACTTTCAATTTCATCAAAACACCGGTCTATAACCATAAAAGCCCCAAAATTCTATGAACGAAGAACCCTAATTTCCTCTATAATTAAATTCAAATAAATTAACCTTCCATCACTGAAATTGATAGAGGGCTTTTGTATAGGATGAAATACCAAGCACAGTGGGCTTTGGGATTACCTGAAAGGGTGCAAGAACAAGGGAGATATGATTAATGGAAATTTGGAGCCCTAGAAGGTTCTTCCATTTATTCTGTGTGACAAACTTGAAATTATCAATGGGGTTTTGTTATATTTTAGCAAAGGATTACAATGGTATAAGGTTTGTGCTCCAATTCTAAGAATTAGATAAAAACCCAAATGATGTTCCATAGGTGTTACAAGTGTGTTAGTGATGATTAAATTCTCACTTCAGATTATCGGTTTCATGAATGTTTTTGATCGAATAGGTGGCAGTGAACATTTGTGATAATCTTATATGTTTAAATAATTATAACTGGACCCGGAACCCAATTTCAAAAAATTAATAGATTATCCATTAGATTAGTATTTTGTTTATTTATTTTTGACGATTATTGTTTAGATATAATATGTTCCTTTTCGTGCGATAATTCTCGTGGATAAATTCTTCACAACCTGTGAGTAGATCTATTTCTTTCCCTTTTTGATCATTAAATATTTTTGGGTTTATCATGTGTCTTGTTTTCTATTTGAATAAATGACATGCAAAATCAATGTGTCGCTACGTGTTTGATACTCATTGTTTTTATTGTTTCTAGTATCTATTGTTGCATATACGTGTATCTATGTGTTTACTGTTTACTCGCTTTGTGTCACAAGTTTCCATTGTGGATCCACGGCTGACTAGGTTCCCCACGGCTATGGGTTGAACTTAGTATCGCTATCATTAGCTTCACTCTTAGGGGCTTGAATCTCATTGTTTCGATTGTTTCATTATTGTTGATGTGGTTGGTTGGTTGCTTTTGTTATTGTGATGATTGTTGTTACTTTTAAGATGATATGGATGTTTCTACTACATTTGAAGTTGAATGTAAATTATTTTTAAATTGTTTTTAAAAATGAAATAAATCAAGTAATAAAGCAAAATAATTTTATTTAAATTTAGTTCTATACACTAATTTTATGTTGACCCAAAAACCTTTTAACGCATGATAGAGGCACACAAGTATGAGATAGAGATGAAGATAAAGACACGCAAGACATGCCTTACATTAATAAATGAGGGATTTTTTTTTTTATGTTTGATGAATTTGAATATTGTATGATTTATTTGTGATTTCTATGTAAAGTGTGACAAATTTAACTTGATCATGTTTTAAATATTAAACTTATAATAGTTATCATGAGCTATGGACAATCATCATACCCCATACTATTCTCTTACGGGTCAGGGTGTGACAAAAAAGAGGGGGGGGGGGGGGTGGAGGTGTTAGGTGGCGAGTGGTGTGGAGGTGCCGGCTGGAGTGGTGAACAACAGGTGGTGGTTTGGATAGACCCAGCCGCAACAGGCATGACATTCTGTCGGTGTTTCATGGCAGTGATAAGAGAATGGGAATGCTAGGGTTTTGGCGTAGTTAGAATGGTGAACGACATGGGTTGTTTATGGTGAACGAAAAAGGTGGTTTATGGTGCTTCGAAAACATCTCAGATTCCAGGGTTTATGGTGGCATGGATGTAGTTAGAATGGCAATGGTGGTTGTTTATGGGGATGTAGTGAGAATGGTGGTGGCAATGGTGAAGGTTATATAAAAAATTGAAGGGGAAAAACTCCGACTTCCTCTAACTCCATATCCAACTCCTCCAACACCATTTACACCCCTTCAACTGGTACTTTAGCCTTGTTTTAATATTTATTTCTTAATTTCGTTAAATTTTCTTCTGATTTAAAGAAGAATGTAAGTTCATTTTTGTTGTAATTGAAAAATTAATAGACAAATTTACTAATTTTTAAATGCTAAATTTGAATTGAAATTTAGTGAGATTGAAATTTAGTTTGATATTAACTAGTTATAAAAACTATAGCCGCATTGCGGCGAACTTCTTTTGCTATTTAGTCTGTGTTTATATGTGTTTGAAATCACTATGAGCACGTTGCATACGGAATTGATGACAAGAATAAAAAGAAAATGTAAAAAAAAAACACTAAAAAATAACCGAAAGAAAATCAACTAAAAAGTTGTATGGTAATGATGTTGTTCGGTAGAAACTCGTAGTTAGAGATGAGCAAATAGTAATGGGTACCAGTACCGAATTTCCTGAACCGAAAGATCCTAAGTACCAGTTCGGTACTGACGTTTGACGTTCATGGTAACGGTTCTGATTTTTACGGTACCGTTGTTGTTCGTACGGTACCCGTGATCAGGGATGAACAAATGGTACTGGGTAGCAGTACCAAATTTCTCGAACTAAAAGACTATCAAACTCAATCCGGTACCGACTTTTGGCGTTTTATGTACCAGACTGGTGCTGATTTTTACCTTCATGTACCGATAACGAACCAGTATTTTCGATAGAAGTACCGGTTGACACCAAATTTATCAAACTTAAAACGTAAAGAAAATAAAACTATAGTTAGTATTTTATTATACGACAATATATAAAAAAATACTGTTCATTGCCTTCTCTTTTTAATATATAGATAATGTACCGATAACGAACCGGTATTTTCGATAGAAGTACCGATTGACACCAAATTTATTCAACTTAAAAGGTAAAGAAAATAAAAACTATAGCTAGTATTTTATTATATTACAATATATAAAAAAAACTGTTCATTGCCTTCTCTTTTTAATATATAGATAATTTGTTGTCTTGAAATTAGGGCTGGCAAATCGTGTCTTAGCAGGTTTAACAGGTATCTGATAACGCGAACAACAAAAATTTTAAACATGAATACGACTCGTTTAACTACTTTATATCCAATGTCTATAAGACAGATGCATATTTTATGCACCTAGAAGGAGAAATAAGGGATCCTAACTTTCAAATTTTGATTATTTTTAAAAACGTAAAAAATCACATGGTGTACTTTTCTGTTATCGTATCTTAGCAGGTTACCTATTGTCAGCCCTAGTTGAAATTGAATAGTGCATATACCTATGTAAAATTGCCGACTTTCTGAAACAGAGTATGTAACTTACATCTTGGTTTGAATACACACAAACCATGAAAGTCTTTTAGTTTGATATTACTTTGAATTTTTTTGAAGATTTAATTTTTACATGTTAAATTATTATTTTATAATATATTCTATATGTTAAATGTATGGTTCTTCGATTCGCTTTTTTTTTATTTATTTATATATTTCGCATTGGACATCACACTATATATAAATGGTGTATCTATTGGCACACCCTTTTCACTTATACACACCTAAAAAAGGTTTTTTTTTTGTCTTTATATGCACACTCTGCAGTGTCGAACTGTGGTCAAAACGCGGCGTTTTGGTCCGGTTAATCATAAAAAGACTGACGACGGGTCTGTTGACCGGACCAAAACGCCGAGCTTTGGCCACGTTTTGGTCCTGTCAACCAGACAAAAGACTGACACCTGGTCTGGTTGACAGGACCAAAACGCTGCCAAAGCTCGGCGTTTTGGTCCGGTCAACAGACCCGTCAGTCTTTGTCTGGTTAACTGGATCAAAACGCCGCGTTTTAGCCACAGTTCGACATTGCAGGGTGTGCATATAAAGACAAAAACCACCTTTTTGGGTGACTATCTACACACTTGGTGTGTACATAGTTTGGCCCTATATAAATAGTTAAATACCATGTAGGAAGTAGGAGCCTTAAATAAAATACTAATAAGTATTAATGTTTTCTGTACTTCAATAATGTTTTGTTATAAAAAACACAAGTATTTTCTGTACTTCAATAATGTTTTGTTATAAAAAACACAAGTAGGAAAAAAATCAAATTATTTAATTCAAAAAATACGACAACCATATGAAGTGCTACAAGTAAATTGAAAACTTAAAAAGCGTTTAATTATATAGATAGAGAAGTAAAAGGGAGATACGTATGATCGTAGTGCTCTTCTTTCATAGGTTCATCAAAGCCCTTTCTTTACTTTTTTGTTTACAAATGAATTTGTGGTGGTATTTGACCCCGAATCTCTCCTTTATCTGAATAGAGATATTATTCTGTACAGATATTTAAAACTATACTTATAGATAATCTCTGTTTAGTGTACTTACCACATATCTATATCTGGACATGTTATTTTCACACCCAATAATATGTCATGATAGTGGAAACATAAGTACATTGATAATTTGATGACAGAGGGGAAAATAGTGGGGGTACTAGCCGTTTATACAACCATCTTACGTATTATCATAAGGCCATGTGTAGTACCCTTTGTGGGGCGTTATGCGACAAGTGGCGAAACGCGTAAGAGAAGGTCTTTATATCACAAGAGGGTGTAGTGGGGTTATATATGTATGAGGCTTTGTATATATATATATGTATATATATGTGTGTGAGTGGGGCTTCATGGGCAACGCCATTATGCATTTCGCGAGGAGGAGGGATTTTCACCCATAGCGCCGGCCGTAGTGGTGTGGCCAGGCGCTATGGGGCACAATGGAGGATTCTGGCGGTATATACCGCCCCACTACGTATAGTCTAATGGTTGATTTCATCTTCGACACATTTAACTTGATGGAAATTATGATGGAAAATAGGTGAAAGTCGTCCAAAGGTATGCTCCCTAGGTCACCAAATTCGTCTAATAGATGAATAATCATGCTTAGGGTTTGGAAAACCCTTTTATACATCTCAAAAAGTCAAACGGATAATCATAAACCTGCCGTAACCTACGGCGCTTCAGCCGTAGGCTACAGTTTATGGACTCTGGTACACTTTCACTTGACCGTAACTTACGGTATATAACCTGTAAGCTATGGAATGCAGCTTCTGGTCTCTTTAGGTTGTCAAGCCTAGGCCGTAAGCTACGGGATACACACCGTAGCTTACGGTAGGATTCCCATTTGCTTTTCCATCACACATACAACTTTCATTAAATGACCCACAGGCCCTTGAACTTTATTCTTTCACTTTTCTTGCACTTCCAAGTTATTTTTCAACCCGAAACAACTTCTGATCAACATGGTGTACCTTGATTATCATCCTTGGGTGTTCCGCTTCATCACCGAGCACTCTAACTTCACCGATTTAAGCAATTAACCTGCAAAACCACAATCTCACGTAGTTATCACATTCAAAGCATGTAATTACCTAAAACACAATAAAAACTATGATATAAACACATTAAGGCTCGGGTTTCTCCCTCTCCATCACCCACTAGTGCCTCACTCTGCACCAAGTGATGGATGAGATTAAATGAGTGGTAAAATTATAATATTTGATTTAACTAAATTGATTAATTTCTTAGATTAAAAGTATAAAAGTAAATTTAGTGTCCCTTAAATTTAGGAACCCACATGCAAGTCACATGCAACTTTTCCTCATCTTTTTAAAACGTCAATAACTTTTTATACGTAATTTGTTTTAAAAAAAGGGTTACATCATAATAATAATGAACATATTTTATCTTTAATATGAGTACTATATTGACATAAGTAAAAAAAATTACTTTTCAACTAGTTGATCTATTTTACCAGTAATGATGTGTTTTATATGACAACGTGTTTGACGGTTTGTATTGTGTGCTTTACGGAATGGTGTGTTTTATAGTGATGAGTTGTGTGTTTTAGTAGGGTGTTTGGGTGAGCATATGTCTTTTAAAGTTTGGATGACCTATATAAAGAATTGTGAGTTTTATAGTTTGAACGGTATGTTTTACCAAATCCGATAAAACACCAATGAATCATTGCATAATACATATCACACAATATTTACCAAATCTTAAATGATAAAACACTATGCAAAGAAATAAACAATATTAAATGCAGTTAAAACATTACATGAAGAAATAAACACGGGTATATGTAGTTAAAATGCAATGTCAAGAAAATACACACCAATGATTAGTATAAGAGCATCCACATTGGAACTTTTATAGTTATCACTTCTTTATAGTATAGAGCAAAAAATAGAGAACACAACTAAAACACTACTACAATGGATCTTCTATAGTATATAATAATTTAGAGAAAACTAAAGTACACCTCTATGTTTAGAGGCTTATGTAATACACCTTTATATTTTGCTGTGCATGTATAAGAAAGAGAAAATATAATAAAATAAGTGTTAGTGAATATGATATAAATAGAGATAGAGAGTTGGATATAGAGGGTTTTTGAAAAATAAACATATTTACATAAAAATGTGTTTTTTCAGAGCTTTTGCATATATATACATTTAGAAGCTTTTTAAATAAAAAAATTTCAAAAACTAAAAATATAAAAAAAGAAGAAGCTTAAAACAGTTTAAAAAAGGTAATTTTTTTTGGTTTTTTTACAAAAAAAATAATTTTTAATTAGAATGACTTCTATATATCTTTATATGCAAAAGCTTTGAATTTTTTAAGATTTAATTTTTACATGTTAATTTTTTTATAATTGATGTGTGAAAATGTATATATTAAATTCGAACAAGTTTTAAAATGAAATACAAACTAAACCACACACAATCGGCAAGTGCACCGGTCGCAGTGTAGTGTAGATGGCAAGACCGGATATCAATCCGTGGACACTATGTGCAAACTCTAGATAATGAACCGTTATCGAATACAAAGTCAATTTTCAGTTGATTTTGATGTTTAACTAATAACCTAATTAATTAAGAAAATGTGACAAACAAGACAAGCAACGCAACACAAACACGAACTCGGGAGCTAGGTGTAGAACGAATATGATGAGAAAAGACTACCTAGGTATCGAATCCCTAGGATCATGCAATGCTGTTTCGACTATGACGATGGCTAAATATCTTAATCTACCCGAATAACCTCCAGCTAGAGATGATCAATCGAAAGATATGGACAAAATACGAAGTGCTAGAACGAACCAGCTCGACCTATCGATACCAAATCCCACGAATATTAAATAATGAAAGCTAAATTACCCCCCAAACCCTCTATCGCGAAGTAAGCCCAACCTTGATAATTGAAATCCTAGGAAACCCTAAACGCGATGAAATAAACGAGCCCGAGCTATCGGTCACCCAATCTACCCAACAACGATTACCTAATAACCTAGCATACCTAAATCGTCTCTCGAGTTACTTAATGAGGATGTAAGTTTTAGTTTATTGATTTTAATAATTGATTAACTTGGTTTATTTCTAAACACAAGATTCAAACCGAAAACTCAAGTTCAACCGATTCAAATTAAATTCTAAGTCTAGGGTGTATTTCTACGTGAATTCATCAATCAATAACCAATACAAACACTAGAACATGCCATATCAAGATCAAGTTCAGGATAAAGTTATGTAAATCACATAAAATAGCCAAACCGAGTCAAAACAACGTCACAAACATCTAGTTCATCTCAACTCAAGTAGTTTAAGAGTTTAGCTACTCATATTTATAAAAAACATAACAAACTCAGTTCTGAAAATCAAACAAGACATGGTTTTAATGCAAAAGATTGGAAAAATAGACGTAATATCGAACCCGTAATGCTCCAACCACGACCCAAACGCTTCTTTTCTCTTGCGCCAAAGGAAACAGTCGTATGCTTTTTTCTTTTTCTGTTGTGCGACTCCACCTCCTATGGATGATGTTGTTCGAAAAATAATAATAGGAATCCCACTGATGCTCTCGAAAATAATAGTAATAGCCAATCTCCTTTTGTTTGTTTGTCGCCTGTTACTTTTTCGAAAACAATAATAATAAATGGAAATCACCAACACCTCTTTAAATCCTTTCCTGCCCTCCAAGAGTTCCAAACGAAAATCGTGATCAATATATTCAGGTCGCTATTCCCCCTTCATTCGTCCACTGATGTATATATAAATTATAATACAATGCCTTAGGGTTTTTTCCATGCATAACATCTTTAAAATCCCAATAATCCCCCAAAATTTACGTAAATGCTGTACAGTTTTAGCGGCCCATAAAGGTTTCACAAGAATGCACTCTCCCATGACATGTAATAAGCTTTCAACTCCTCTTTTTTAATTATAATAGCCGCCCTTTTTCTCTAACAATAGATATTTTGGGTAATCTACGGGCCTTTCTAGCCTATAAAGTAGAGATAGTGGGCTTGGCCCACTCAAGAAAAATAGCGGTAGCTTTTACTTCTGTTACTGACGTCCTACTCTGCCCAACTGGCTGCTTGTTTACTTATTACTCATTTTCGTTTCATTTGCACCAGGACCTGACACAACACAAAATAATGTAATATAATACTAAAACCTATACAAAACAAGGGGAAAGTTCTTGTACAAATAATCTTAACATACTAAACATACAAATTGAAGGAAAAGTAAAAAAGACAAGGTGTCATTTTTGTAATTATCAATAACTATCAAAGTTACTCTGCAAATGTATCAAAAAAACCTAACCCCCCCAACCCAAGCTAAAATGCTAAAAACTAAACCCCCAAAAAAATCTAAAAAAATAAAAAAAACACACATTTTTTTTAATATTTTTTATAAAAAAATCGCTACTTTTAGCAGCAAAAAAAAATAAATAAAATATTTTTTTGTAACAAAATGTAGCGATTTTTTTATAAAAAATATTAACAATTTTTTTTTGTGTTTTTTAGGTATTTTTGGTTGAGTTCACATTTGTATAGTAACTTTGATAGTTGGTGGTAATTACAAAAATGCCACCTTGTCTTTTTGACTTTTCCTTCAATTTGTATGTTTAGTAGGTTAAGTTTATTTGTATTTGATATTTTGCCTACAAAACAAATAAAAACTATACAAAACTTATACATTTTACACGGGACAAATATGTGTAACCTCTCACTATATATAAATACTATGTTACATATACATAAATACTATGTTGGAAGTAGAAGCCTTAAATAAAATACTAATAAGACTATTAATGTTTTCTATACTTCAATAATCTTTATCTATACATATAATAAAGTAAATCGTATGAAGGACACATGTCATTAAATAGGAAGCCCTTTAATGTGTTTTCCCGCCTAAATAGAATTATCAACACCTATTATACTGTAGATAAATACTTTAAATTTCAAATATATCTGCTTTTATAAATCCTAAAATTAAGGAAGTTTAATTTTAAAATTTTGAATTCCTTGAACGTATAATATACATATGTGATTGGTTTTTCCTTTTTATTAAATTTAATCCCCTAATGCTTATTTATTTAATTATCACTTAATCAGTTAATCTTTAATCTTTTAATTTATCATTACCTTTTATTAATAATAATAGGATTAATTTCATATATACCCTTACAAACTTGAAAATTTTCATATATTCCCAGCAAAAAATGAAAAATATCATATATACCCTTACAAAAACCAAAAATATCATATATGTCCTTACAAATAGTTAAAATATCAAAAATACCCAATTTATTAAAAACAATCTAATAAATAGTCACTTTACACTTTTTTTTTAACTTTTTAGTTTTCTTATATGTTCATATTTTTATATAACACATTTTAAGCTTAAATTTATTTTTACCTTTTTTTTGTTTTTATTTTTCTATTTTCATATTTTTATATAACACATTTTAAGCTTAAATTTATTTTTACCCTTTTTTTGTTTTTATTTTTCTATTTTTTTCTATACACAATAGTATTCTCCATATATATAATATTTAAGCTAACTAAATTAAGCTAGAAAAGAGTAAATATAATATATGAAGTTAAAGGTCATATATGAGATTTCAAAGTAATAGAACGTCTTACTCTCATATTAAATAATAATATGTTTGCTTCTCTCTCCTTTTAAATCACAATATCAAATCATTATTTTTTCCGCTTCCCCCTATTCTTAACCGATTGAATTATATATTATACAACCTGTGTAATATATGGTTTTATTCAACCTAATACACGGGTTTTTTTATAAATATATTTACCTTTTTATTACTTACTATATTAAATTACATTACATGTATTCAACCCGTGTAACACACGGGGTTCTAACCTAGTATACTAATAAATAAAAATATTTTTTGACACATGTTAATTTTTGGTGACTGCTTATCTAATTTTTCAATTTTTCCTATTAAAAAATAGTTTAAATAGATATAATTTAGATAAGGATGACATTTTTTATCAAACTTTGAATTAATAATCTCCTTATCTTATTTTTTAATTTATTTTTTCTACTAAACAATTGTTTAACCAAATATAATTTAGATAATGATAATAAGAAAATTATATTAAATCACAAACTTCATGGTTCTCTGTTATTTATTTATTTACTATTTATTTTATTTTTCCCACTTATTAATAATCATCTAATATTTTATTGGTTCTATCACATGTAATACAGATGTTTCTAACCTAAATAAAAAAAGACAAATTAAAATTTTAATAAGTAAATAGTACATCAAGTTTATCATTTAAATACATATCTTGATGACCGTATGTGTTAATCGATTATATCATATTTATTTATCTCGTGCAATATATCGGGTATTTTAAAAATATAACTACATCGTTTATTATATAAAATTAAATTTATGCAACCCGTGTATAACACGGGGTTCTAAACTAGTGTATTGTTATAGAAAAAACACAAGTAGGAAAAAAATCAAATTATTTAATTCAAAAAATACGACGACCATACAAAGTGCTACAAGTAAATTGAAACCTTAAAAAGCGTTTTATTATATAGATAGAGAAGTAAAAGGGAGATAAGTATGATCGTAGTGCTCTTCTTTCATAGGTTCATCAAGCCCTTTCTTTAACTTACAAATGAATTTGTGGTGGTATTTGACCCCGAATCTCTCCTTTATCTGAAGATAGATATTATTCTGTACAGATATTTGTGCATCAACTTATAGATAATCTTTGTTTAGTGTACTTATCACATATCTATATCTGGACATGTTATTTTCACAGCCAATATGTCATGATACTGGAAACAACATAAATTATTGGTACATAATACATTGATAATTTAATGAGAGAGTGGAAAATAGTGGGGGTACTAGCAGTTTATACAACCATCTTACGTAATATCATAATTAAAGTAAAATGTATAATTGTATTATACGGTTCTCACAATTTATTATATTCTTGGTTCTTAAATGAACGACCTATAAAATCTGTATAATGATATTTTATATAATCAATTGCTTTATCTTCTCAGTTCATGAGTTTAATAAAGATAGAGGATTAAATGTTTTATATAAGGATTGTCAGTTGTCACGTTCTTGGCTGAGTAGCATTACAACCTTGATACACCAGTTTTAGGTGTTTTTTTTAGAAAAAAATGGAAATGATGTGGAGGAGAGGATGAATGTTCTTGTGTTAAAACGTCTAGTAACTGGTTAAATGAAAGGGAGATGGGAGAGAAGACTCGATTTATAGATGGTTTTGACGATAAAAGAGATAAGTTGCGTATAGGATAGGTAAGGGCTTACATTTTTTTTGAACGACAATTTTTTTTACTCCGGTCGTCTATGGGCTTGAACCCAGGACCTCTCAAGGAGTTTAAAGACTTTGTCACTATCAATGGACCACCACCCCAATGGTGTAAAGGCTTACATGGTCATGTTTTTTAAGACTTAGAAGAGTGCTATATGTTTGGTGTTCAAAAATGTTTTTTCCCCTTAAAACAGGAAAATAAATTGAAAAAAATGGTGTCCAGGATAATGTTGATCTTCCAATATGTGCCATTATAGGATGGCAATGTTGCTAATCCAATTGTTCTTCACAGAAAGAAAGCATTTCTTTATAGTGCTTTGTAGGGCCCCTAATATATATGCAAGAGTTGAAAATATCCATGGTCCTTCTTGCCACGTAGGACACTATTTATGGGACAAAATAGCAAAAGGCCAAGTTGAGATGGGGTTTATGATAATTTTTTATGGGTCCTAATATTAATACATGGAAAAAACTTATTTTCACATTGTGTATACAGGCCGTATAATGTTATACGGCCCGTATACACTATGTGAAAATAAGTTACCTGGTCGTATACAATGTATACGAACGTACTATACGGGCCGTATAATGTTATACGGCCCGTATTTCTCGAAAATTGGATTTTTCTCAAAGTATATAAGGGGTTTAAGGTGCCAATCACACGAGACATTTTACAGTCGTGAGGTGGTCATTTCTTTCTAAAAGTAGAAAAAAATAAAATATTAACAAGTTACAAAGATTGAAGAACAAAGTACCTATTTTGTGAGGGGCGTGTAGCATGTGTTTGAATTGTACATTGTGAGGGGCGTGTAGCATGTGTTTGAATTGTAAACATGTTAGTCTTAGATAGACAAGTCTTGAGTTATAAAGTTGCTTGATTTGCATGTCAGATTGTCAATCTCGAATGTGTTAGTCTATGGGACGGGTATGACTTGGGAACTTAAAATGTTGAATTGGTTAAGGGGTTTAGAGGTGTTGTTACTGTGGTGAGTAGTTCTAGTTGGTTTGCTTGAGGACAATCAAAGGTAAGTGTGAGAATGTGATTGAGAGGGTGAAACCCGAGCTTTAAAGTACCTATTTTGTGAGTTTTACATGTGTTTTATGTGTTTATTTGCATGGAATGAGATAACTACGAGTGTTCGTTGATTTGCAGGTTAAACATGTAATTCGGAGGAGTTATGGTGGTTAAAGATAAAGTGGAACGCGTTGGAATGGCCATTCCAACTCTTAGTTTGGATTCGGAACGTGTTCGGTAAATGAAGTGGCTTGAGAGTGCAAAAATTGAGAAAGAACGAAGTCTAGGGGGTATTCGGTAATTAATGGAAAGTTCATTTGTGGGCAAATATACAAGAAACATGCAAGAATAAAGTCCAGGGGTCAAAACGTCATTTGTTGAAAGTTGCTAAAGAAGGGAAGGAGCTGGAACATTCGCGACCGTAGCTTACGGTTACCCAACCGTAGCTTACGGTTGGGGCTGTTTGGCCAAAAGTCACCAGAATGTGTGAACCGTAGCCTACGGTTCACAACCCTAGGTTACGGTTGGGTGTTATTAATGAAACATAACTCCTGGATCGTAGCTTACGGCCTCTGGCCGTAGCTTACGGTTCCCATGACGGAAAAACGCAAAAAATAAGTTGTTAAGGTATATTAGGGTTTGCGAAAGTTGCGAATCATTATCTCATAACCCAAGGACGACCTAAGGCACTCGAGGGCTTCAAAGTTCCAGGTTTTTTCATCCGATTCATCAAGATTCTTCACCAAATCATCAATCCGATCATGAGTTTGTCATCAATTCAAACTTTTTTCGATCTTATTTGCGAGATGAGCGGCTAAACTTCTTGGGTTTCCTCCGGATGGAGGGTTTGTTTAATTAGGTACTTTTATGTGTTTCTAATCATTGTAACTTGGTGATCTAAGCATTCGATGCTTTTCACCATGGATTTAATTGACTGATTGTATCTGGTTGCATTTATTTATCGTTAATTCTTAAGATGCTTTTCACCATGGATTTAATTTACTGATTGTATCTGGTTGCATTTATTTATCCTTAATTCTTAAGCATTCAATTCCCGAGAGTTCTAGTAATTGGGATATATTTGACATGGGGTTAGGGTTGGTAAATGTAATTGATGACCATATGATAACCTCCCGTTATGTATGAACCGGAGTACTTAGTCTTTGATCATCACAATTGGTTAATTAGGTTAAACATTTATGTCTATGTGAATGTTTTGATTAAGCCCATAACTGAACTTGTTTGCAAACCTGAAATTCGGAGGAACCTTTCTTTTTCCTATTGTTTAATGTGACAACTCGAAATTTAGAACCTTTCGTTATGTCTCGATGTTACTTGCTTGAACGTTATGTGATTAGTTAACTTGTTGGTTTAATGATATAAGTGAACATCCTATGCGATTATGTGTTATGTTATGTGTCGTGCTTGTATGTATGTGTGTATTATCATGACCCGAGACACAAGGACCCAACTCGAGACCATGCGGTCTCGAGTGATCAATGAAACGATGGGCCGGATGGGCCATACACCTCACTTAACCCAACCGAAAGCCCACTAGGGTGCACTACTTGGAACGGATATATAAACTTGGTGGATAGCCATGTTGCCATTTTCTTTGGACAACACACACACTCCCCTACTCCCTCTCACTAAAACCCTAGACACCAAACATCACACTTCTTCTCCTCCTTCTCGGATCAAACCGGTGACCACTAGGAGCTCTCGGATCGGCTCACACACACACACCCGTTTAGAAGCCTCATACTCACCTTTGAAACTCATCAACCGGTTAGTGCCTTTATGATGTTTGTTGTTAAATGATAGTATGAATGATATGATTTAACTAGTATAGTTGTATGCTTGATAATGTTTTGGTGAATCGGATGTGTGTGTTGTTGATAATCGGCTAACATGTTTCGGATATATTGCACAATGAGCTCATGATATCTTATGTCTAAATACGATTCAAACCATCGATTGTTGATGTTCATGAAAACCGGCTTGCATATGTGAAGTACCATGTTAATCGGATTAGTGTAGAGTTGATTTTTGAGATGTTATGTGATGATTGAAACCATTAGATGGGTATGTTCAAGTGTGTTGATTTGTTGTTCATGATTATGTTTGTGATTTATGCTAAAAATCCGGAAAATATGATGAACAAGTTTAAATAATTAACATGAACATGACTTGAATATATGAAGAACAACTTGAAGATGATATGAATATGTTATGAACATTTGAAATTGCCATGTTTGATCCATTTTTGGTAAGTAATAGACAAGAGAACATGCTAGTGCAATATTACTGGGTAGTACATAATATCATGACCATGAAATCTCATTGGCCAAGTACAATGTCGAATTCAGCAAATGTCCCCAGCCGAGACCTTCTGTCTCGACTCGAGGCCACCAAATGTCAACTCGAGATCCCTGGTTTCGACACAAGTTGCGAGTCGAGAACCTATAGTCTCGACTCGAGACCCCACGTGATCAACATCCAAACATCGTGACTCGAGACCCTACTTACGAGTCCGGTTGCGACTCGAGACCAACACATGCGTAACCCGAGACCTCATCAGTTGCGACTCGAAACTTGTAAGCTATAACTAGAGACCGCACAGTCTCGACTCGAGACCATGTGCATGTGCACACTGTTTGGACTTGCACCCCATTACGGACTTAGATGATTGGGCCGGACTTTTGGGCCTAATGCATGGACCTTATGTGTTACTGTTGAATGTGAATGTGGTTTGGGTTGGGTTGCCATGAATGATACTTGCATACAATGTGCTAGCATACGTGTAGAAACATACGTGCACTACCTGAATACGAACCTGACTTGTACGGTATCTATGTTAGGACGTAGTTGACCACAATATTGCTTGATTGACTTTTCTGTGTATCTGCCGAGCAAACCAAGGTGAGTTCACACCCTCTACAAAGCATGGGATTCCCAGGGGTCGGGAATTGGGGTTAAGGAACATGGGTTCCTCGTCCTCCTTGGGTAGGACAGAAATGGTTCAGGAATGTAATTCCTCGTCCTCACAGGACAGATAACTCGTACTAGACCAAAACTCTATCACGAAGTCCCTCCTTTTTATATCGACTTAATCGCCGGGCCAATGGCGAGCGGGTCATTAGTTAGATAGCGCTATTTAGGTCTGACAAACCTCACACCATGCCGCAGAGGACGGGCGTGAACTAATGGATCTGGGGCACGTCAATGATGATAGACATTGACAGTTTCAGGGCACTTAAACATGACTACAGTCAGCAGTCGATATGGTAACAACTCTAGTGGATACATGGGGTAGCCCCCACGGCCGAAATGCCAGATAACTAACACGGGGTAGCCCCCACGGCTGGATTGCCAGAGTAACCGGGAATAAACAAGTCACGTTTTTAACTATGGGGTAACCCCCACAGCAGGATGCCAGATAAAGGAAACTGTTTTCGAAACAACTTAAAACAAACACCCAACCGTGAACTCACTCAACTTGTTGTTGACTCGTTACTACATGCTTTGCAGGACAATAGGTACTCAGCTGGAGCTTGCATGGAAGAGAGTCGTTGTGGGACACGGACGGCTGTGTGCCATGTTAAACTTTGAAACAATTAAACTTATGTTTTGGCTTTAAGACTTATGCTTCCGCTTACAACTCAAACTATGTTTTGTCTGAACACCAATTGTATTGGTTGGATTTTATAACTACTTATATGCTTGTTCAATATGATTGGTGGCTGGATCCTGGTCAGTCACGCCTCCAAGCGGTAGTACTCCGCAGGTGGATTTTGGGGGTGTGACAGATTGGTATCAGAGCCATTGGTTATAGTGAACTTGGTTTTAATAAGGGAAAGGTTTATTAAAATCAGACTATAACCTGTATAGTGCTCAACGGTCCACAACGACGCTTCACTCCACATGCAAGGCTCGACATTCTAGGTGATATGATCTGTGTATATATTGCCCACTTGTTAGTTACATAGTACATTGCTTATGGTGTGCTTGGTTAGTATAACTACTGTTGCTTGAACACGTGTATGTTTATTCACTTCTGTCATCGCATTTTTCGCGAACCCCTCTCACTCACGTTCCTCTCAATATGAAGATCATGTCTGGATGCGTTAACCTGACACAAGCCCAGTTGACGGCTCTGATCAACGAACGAGTTGCCGCAGCACTTGCAGCTGCACACGCAGGAGGTATATCCTGCAGTCCGAACTCATTCTAGGATCTTTAGAATCCTACTCTCGTGAACCAACCTTTGTGTTAAACTCTGTCTTTTCTTTCACCCACAATAGGTCAGCATGCTCAGCCACCCGTGTGCACTTTTAAGACTTTCATGGACTGCCGACCAACTACTTTTAGCGGCACTGAAGGAGCAGTAGGTCTCCTCCACTGGTTTGAGAAACTAGAATCTGTGTTCGAAATGTGTGAATGCCCTGAGGCGCGCAGGGTGAAGTATGCTACCGGTACTCTCGAGGGTTTAGCCCTCACATGGTGGAACGCTCAGGTTCAAATGCTGGGGTTGGTTGCTGCCAACGCCACCCCATGGGAAACTTTTAAGGAGATGATCAAGGAAGAATACTGCAGTCGTGATGACATTCATAAGCTGGAGGTCGAGTTCTTCAACCTCAAGATGACGGGGTCAGAAATTGAGGCGTACACTAAGAGATCGAATGAGCTTGCCTTACTGTGTCCTACTATGGTGGACCCTCCATTTAAGCGTATTGAACTCTTTCTCAAGGGCTTGGTGCCAGAAATACAAAGCCATGTGACTTCAGCAAACCTCGCTACTATCCAGCAGGTCGTTCAGTTGGCATGCCAACTACCGAGCGTATGTTGGAAACTCGGTAGGCAAATGTTCACTTCGACCACCATGAGAGATAAATCAGGTATAATTGTTGTAGAGTTTGTATTATTTTCGTTTTATTTTATTTCCTTAGTTAAATGAACGTTGTGGGTGTGTTCCCTATATAACCCTCACGAGACCTACTCGTCCTCCCGAGCTATCGAGAGGTTCAAAAGGGCTTGTTGCATAAGCTAAATGCAACCGTGATTCCTACGAAAGTGAGTTAGGTTTGTTGTTATTGTAAATTTATTTTCCACATAAATCAAAGTGAAATAACGTACAGCTTGGTAATATTTTCATAAAAGTGGTAGAACTAGGTAACTAACAAATTTTAATGGTTGTGAGAAGCATGCTTCTACACAAGGGTTAAGATTTGTAGGTACATTTGGTTCGTGGGACAACCGCTTTCATGAAGAGGAGAGGAGCATACGAAGAATGAGCTCACAAACCAGGTGCATACGTTTCTTTTTACTTTTGATCTTTAGATTAGCAAATAAGTGGAGTGTATTTTGTATATTATTTTTCCGGGGTGAAATTTTGGGGGGTTAGTCGTGTCACATCCCTTGTGCGTTTTAAAACTCTAGTTCTTACACATTGAGGACAATATGTACCTCAAGTGTGGGGATGGGGGAGTAGTAAAAATTTTAGATTTTGACCCGTTCATTTAAATACTACACATTGAGGACAATGTTCACCTCAAGTGTGGGGATGGGGGAAAATTTCAAAATTTTTTCAAAAATGTCTTGTTTCAAAAGCGGTCTTAAAGCACAAGTAACTAAGTCAACGAGGGATGTCACAACCCATTTGGTCTTTTGTCATGGTCAAGTTCAAATTAATAGCATGACGGGTATTTAACGGGTGATTATTTGGGAATAATCCGCCTAAGAAACTAGTCTTTTATGCATGTCACATACCATACCCTTTTAGATATGTGAGGTTTTGAGCCACTTTTATATCATAGATTACATACCTATGTTTCTTTGTTTGAGTGGACCATTAGTCATGTATTGTAGAACTTGCAACTTTTGATACGTTTGAGATCATAGACCGAATACAAGCACGAGAATGATTAAGGCATTAGGTAAACCTTTTCCTTTTACACCATTTTTATATCCTTACCCAAAAATTATCCCCTAGTAGCCAATTTTGAGCCTAATCCTTTCGTTTGACCACCCTATAGCCCATAACCTTAAACCTTTTTCTTTTAAACCCGTGTGATGAAAATTCGATTTTAGGAGTGTATGTTTGTATAGTTGTGATTTATTTATTCAAAAAAAAAAAAATCAGAAAAGTTGTGAAAAAAAAAAGAGAAAAAAAAATTGTTGAGAAAAACACAAAAATATGAGTTAGTAGTTGTGAAATAAAAGGCTAAAGTTGTTGCCTTGTAGTTGATGTTTATAGTTAGTTTTGTTTAGCATAGTCGTTTGTAATAAAAATCAAAATTTTCATCACC
>JARYGA010027347.1:0-42301 GCA_030545235.1 Helianthus tuberosus
ATCCGGAACGTCCCATCTTTCTTTTTGACGAAAAGGACTGGTGCGCCCCACGGAGAGGTTCTCGGGCGAATAAAGCCTTTTTCAAGCAATTCCTGGAGTTGGGTTGAGAGTTCGCGCATTTCGGACGACGCAAGTCGATAAGGAGCTCTGGCGATAGGATTAGCTCCAGGAATAAGATCAATGCGGAAATCGATATCACGCTTCGGAGGTAGTCCGGGAAGATCCTCTGGAAAGACTTGAGGAAATTCTCGAACCACTGGAACGTCCTTCACTTTCTTCTTCTCTTTCTTTTCCTTCTCCGCTGCTACGACATGAGCCAAGAAAGCCCTGTATTCCTTACGGAGATACTTGCTGGCTTGTAGGCATGACATAAGCTTGAGCCCCTTTGAAGTAGTATCACCATAAACGCACAATGAATCTCCGTTGGCGAGCGAAAAACGAATCATTTTATCGAAGCACACGACTTCGGCATGGTTTTCACGAAGAAAGTCCATGCCTATTATGACATCGAAGCTTCCTAGTTGCATTGGAATGAGATCGACTGAGAAGATGTGATTGTTGAGTTCGAGAGTGCAATCACGAATAACAGAGTTTACAGCGACGGTTCTTCCGGTAGCGACTTCAACTTCGAATGCAGAGGAGAGTCGAGAACGTTTACGACTAAGTAGTTTCTCAAATTCGAGTGACACAAAGCAATTATCGGCTCCAGTATCGAACAAACATGAAGCATAAATACCATTCACAAGGAACGTACCATTGACCACGTTGTTGTCGGCCTGGGCTTGACGCACGTTGAGATTGAAAGTTCTGGCTCGTGCGGCCTGTTGCTGCTGCTGTTGTTGCTGCTGTGATTGCTACTGTGGCTGTTGCTGTGGCTGCTGGGGTTCTTGTTTCACCACCCTGTTTGGGCACATGTTGGCGAAATGGTTCGGGTCGCCGCATGTGAAGCAGGCTCTGGCTTTGACTGCGGGTGCCGGAGGAGCTTGTTGACCCTGTGGGGTAGCGAGTAGAGATTGATTGGCAGGAGTTTGACGAATACGGCAATTGGCAGTAAAGTGGCCGTAGACGTTGCAATGAGCACAGAAGCGGCATTGAATAGCAGTCGGGTGATGATAGGTGCAAGTAGGGCAGAGTGGGTGTGGTCCAGTATATGCACGCTTTGCAGGCGGGGCATTGGCCACAGGCGCCACTACTTGACGCTGTTGAGCAGGTACAGCTTGGACCGGTGCAACAGAAATTGCACAGTTCTTGTTGGTGGAGTTGTTCTTTCTCTTGTTCTTTCTCTTGTTGCTTGATGACGTGGGTTCAGCAGTTGGTGTAGCAGTAGTGGCTTGATGCAGATGCTTGGAGGTCTTATCCCACACCCCAGCCTTGACCCTTTTGTCGTTGATCTCAGCGGCCAGCAGATAGGTTTCTTCGATCGTGGTAGTCTTAGCCGCTTGTACGAAATCAGCAACGCAGTCGGGTAGGGCTCGGATGTACTTCTTGATGGTCATCTCAGGGGTCTTGACCTGGTCAGGGCAGATAATGCTGAGCTGTTTGAAGCGTGCTGTGAGACCAGCATTGTCTCCATCCTTCTGATGTATGTGCCAGAATTCATCTTCAAGCTTTTGACGCTCGTGAGGAGGGCAGAATTCTTCCAGCATGACTTCCTTGAGTTCATCCCACGACAAACCGTAAGCTGCATCATTCCCTCTCTTGTTCCTCTCGGCCGTCCACCAGTCCAAGGCACGGGACTGAAAGACACCGGTAGCGTTCAGAGTTCGAAGGTCATCAGGGCAACCACTTTGTCGCAGAGTAACCTCGATAGAGTCAAACCAGTGGAATAGAGCAGTAGGACCTCCTTCGCCTGTGAATTCTTTCGGCCCACATGACTTGAATTGTTTGAAACTGAAAGGTCTCGCGGCAGCTTTAGGACCTTCAGTCCTCGATTCCTCGGATGATTTGCTGGCATTCTCGCAGACACCGCTCACAGCCTTTGCTACAGCTTTCGCGACGATGGAAGCAAGGCGTCTGTCCCTCTTTTCCTGACGAGAGAGTTGATGACGGGATCCAGACGACATTGTCTGCAATAGACACCGCAATGGAACTCAACATATGTATTCGAATCTCGCCTCACACATCTAAGACTACTAAAGCTCAGTAACACGTACCATGTAAACGCATGTAGTCACAAATTCACAGAATCGCACAAAATCACATAGACATATAGAGCACATAATTACAATATTCCTAATCACATAGCACAATAAGCAAGGAACACATAAACTTAGTCACTAACAGCGCCTACGAGCGTACAAAGTGTTCTAAATGTTCCTATTGTTGAATTGCTAGTGAGGAGTTGTGTGGGTTTGTGTTTTAGCAGAAGCAACAGTGTTGGGTCGAAACCAATAAGATCTCAAAACGTTAGCAAGTAACAGAAAAGCATAAAATTTTCATAAAGATCGAAGGTAGATTGTCTGCCGCTAATAGACTTCGACTAACCAAAGTAGCTCGACTATTCTCAAGGATCCTGCACAACGACCTCCAGGACTACGCCTTTGCCTCGATTCTCAGGTGTTAGCGCAATTCCTTTTGGTTAGGTTGTGTATTTATACCGTTGGAGTCCATCAACTTTAGTGGGGGTTCGTACAAAAGCGGGACGAGTTGTCAAGGTTAGGGTTTCACCCCTATCTTGCAACTTCCGCCCTCGTTTTTGATAAAAATTGAGGAGATTATTCATCAAAATATGGATTTCACTCCTGATTTGGTATAATTCTCCTCGTTGGTAGCTAAAACGCAAGCCGATCAGGCAACTTTAGTCGAGAGTTTGCAGTTTTCACACCTATTCTCGGCCTTATTACCTGTTCACAACTTGAAAATTTCGAGTGTAATGGTAGGAAAGAGTGAGTGATAGTTGCGAAATTACGCATACGCGTGAGTTGGTCTGTTGGTTCTTAACTGTAGTCAAGGTCTCTAGGACTTCGACCCGGACTAGGTCGAGTCTTGCCTAATTCCCTATAGTTATGGCTCTGATACCAATCTGTCACACCCCAACCGATGGCGGAATCATCGGGGCGCGGCACTGAGCGAAACAGATTGTCCAGAAATTTTCCATAACAACTATCATTACCATTCAATTTAAGTTAACATGTCCCATACCATGTCTCAAACAGCAAAACAAGTTATTACAGACAAAACTAAACAAATATTCTGTTCCGACAACTCAGATTTTAAACATAACTAATTTATTTGTTGGTTTCTAGGACTCCAATTCCTAGCTTCGATTTCATCACAGCACAAGAGCAAACATGCAACCTAAGCACCTGTCACATACGTTAAAATAAAGTCAATACATAAAATGTAAAGGTGAGCATACAAGTTTGATAATAGCATATAGAGTTCGGATTCATTTACGCATAACCAGCACGTACACATAGTGAAATGAAGCACGTTAGTTATCGACATAGATCCATCGATACCAATGACTGCGGGTTGACTGCCCGAGGCAGTTCGCAATACATGATTACCACTGTAATCCATGAAAGTAAAAGATCCTTAACAACCCCCGTGTGAACGGGTGCTGAGTCCAAACTATAGTACTATCGTTGCTAAGGCAGGTAGACAGCATTCCATGTGTAAACATAACAAACAAGCATTCATAAGCCACGTATAACATGCATTAGTGGTTAAGCGTTAAAATAGCTTGAGTAGTGTGATAGTTGTAGTTTGAATAGTTGTAACGTATGTAACACCCAAAAGTGCTAAAGCAAAAAGGGTTCGAGTATACTCACAGCGATATGGATTGAAGGGAGCGCTTTACAGCGAGTACGATTAGCCTGAATAGATTCGATAACGTAACGATAAGTGACGCGTAAAACAGTACAAATGAGAGTGGGTAGAATGACTGGTCGTGCGGATCAGTTATCCGTGAATAGGAGTCATCCGTGCGCATGACCTATCCGTACGGATGGTGACGCGTGCGGATGGTGATGCGTGCGGACGGTGTTCCATCCGGATGGGTCATCCGTGCGTGTGACTGTCCGTGCGGGTGGCAACCCCTGCGGACTAGTTATACGTGCGGACGACTTATCTGTACGGTTAGATTGCTTGTGTGGATAAATGTTCAAGTGGATTGTTTCTTCCTAAGATGTGATTGTGTATGATGGCTTGTGCTTTGGAGTTTTCGTTGTAGCATTTAGAAAACACCAAAGTGTTTCTACCTTTCAAGCCGGCCGCGCGGACGGCGGTTCGTGCGTAGGGTAGTCCGTGCGGGCAGCCTGTGCGCGCGGGCAGCAACGATCCGTCCGGATAGCCTGTCCGTGCGTACGACTTGGCCGTGCGGATGAAGATTGTTTGATTTTCATTCTAAGGCCTTAGTATCACATGATCCGAAGAGTAATCCATTCAGAGGTCGTCCGTCCGGATCGCTCGTTCGTCGATACTCAAACCTTGTTTGGAAAGTGGGTCCCAAGGTTAGTCCGTGCGGACGACAACCCGTGCGTATGACCTGTACGTGCGTATGGCTCGTCCGTGCGGACAGCTAGTCCGTGCGGATAGCTTGTCCGTGCGGACAACTGGTCTGGTTGTTCCGTTCGTCTACACTTGGTTTCTGTTGTCGCTTATCGAGACGTTCTGATCACGTGGCAACCACTTGGAGTTGTGTTCTTACCCGCGTGACTAGGCCGGTCAGGAACCACCCTAACTCGGCCTGTCGGCGACTTAGAACGGTCGTCCCGGTTAACCCCGAAATCAGTTGTCTATGGGTAGGACTCCGGATCTAGAACTAGGGCATCACTATTGACGAGTAGAATACTAGGACTGATCGGATTCGTACCGGTTTTAAGAGTAAAGGAAGGAGAGAACTTAGGTTTATTTCTTTCAACTCTTTTATCCTTAGAAAGTTTAGATCTAGGTGAAATTAATGTGAAAACTTGTAGAAATCGTTTAGATCTGGGATATTCTTGGTGGAATGAGGCCAAGCATGAAGTTCTTATGAACTTCATGATGACGTCACCCGTGAATACCTCAAATCCGGATGATTTCATGGTTAAAATCAAAGATTCGAAATATAGAAGTGTGTAGAATTGTGTAGTGATTAAAGATGTACAAGGATTGGTGCAAGATCTTACCTGGATCGAGAGAAATCTGAGAAAAGGTGAAGAATGCGTGTGGTTCGGACGTCACTTGCCAAAAGTGGAAAAAGTGGAGAGTGGCCCGTGTATTTATAGGATGCCAAAAAGGGAAAGGGGTGAGCCGTGCACATGGCACGCACCCGGGCAGACTATCCGCGCGGACTGGCCATCCGTGCGGACTGGCAATCCGTGCGGATTGCCCATCCGTGCGGGTTGGCCATCCGTGCGGATGCCACCTCCTTGGGTGAGCTCGATGCGATGTTGATTCGACTCTGATTTGCGAGCGGTTCGATAGGGTTTCCTAATTTAAATTACTTTCAGTCCCATCTACTTCTTATAGGGTTCGACTCGGAATTTGGGTTCGGGTTCGCTTTATATTCGAGTTAGATTTCGAGTTCGATTGAGTTCGCTTGATTTTCCCAACATAAAATAACATAAAAATAAACATGCGCAGGCAACACGTAAGGCACACACACGTATAACGGCAAATAAAATACACAGCTCGAGTTACGATTCGATGTTGATTTGATTAGTATAGCATTATTAACTTTATCGCATTATTACTTCCTATCGTTCACAGTCGTAGATCGATTGAGATACGGGGTGATGCTTGCAATGTACGACACTTACTCCACATAATCTAAATATCATACAAACAATTCTACGAGTCACGTCGCGCGAAATCGGTCGTTGACCTTGACCTTGACTTTGACTTTCACTCGTGAAAACACGGGGTGTTACAGTAGGAGTGTGTGTAGATCAAGAAAGTACAATATTTAGGTTGATAACTTACAAGAATCGCGAGAAATCGGAAGAAAAGTGGACTGGAGCGAGTTGAGTAGATAGAGAGAGCTGTCACATCAAGTGATGTGACATATGAGGGGTATTCATAGGGTTTCCATAAAAGGAAAGTGGGGAAAGTGGCTAGTCGATCTGGTGGCAACTCGATCGGATGTCAACCCGATTGGATGGAAATCCGATCGAGTGGCAACTCAATCGGTTGGCCACTCGATTCTAGTGTTCGGCGCGACGAGTTTTGCTGTTTCGATTCGCGTGTTGAGTTTTGCGATGCGATAGAGTTTCTCATTAATCCCAACTACTATATCTAACATACAATCATCATAATTAACTTGCGTTTAGCGTCTGCGATTCGATTGCGATTGAGTTGCGATGGCGTTTCGATTAATCACCGCAACATAAACATAAATAAACATGCACAAGTAACACATAAAAGGGCACACACACGTAAAACAATAACCAGAATGCATAATTTGAGTTGCGAATGCGATTGCGATGCGATAAGCGATAAAGCGATAAAACATGCGATAAAAATCAATTAAATCTCGATTATTAACAAGTACTCGACATAATACAACTAACGTAAAAGCATAAATAGACTATCTACAAGTCAAAGAAGTCAAAACAGGAATTTGAGCAAGGAGTGACAGATCACAATTAGCAATCTTGTCTCCCTTTGACTTCAATCTTGACTTTGACTTGACTTTCGAAACACGGGGTGTTACAGCAATAGGATCATGTCGATAACTTACTTGCTTCATTTCACATTGTGTACGTGCTGGTTATGCGTAAATGATTTCGAACTCTATTATATCTATTTAAACTTGTATGCTCACCTTTACACTATGTGTATTGACTTTTACTTTAACGTATGTGGCAGGTGTTTAAGATGTTAGAATGCTTGGCTTGCTGTGAAATCGAGGCTAGGAAAGAGTCTAGAAACAAAGATAATTTATTTTATTTGAAAATCTGAGTTGTCGGAACATGTTTTATTTATTTGAAGAATATCTATGTCTGCAATAACTAGATTATCTTATGGGTTATGGTATGAGACATCATATTTAAACTATTTGGTAATTTAGCCGTTATGGAATTTCTTTGAACAATCTGTTTCGCTCAGTGCCACGCCCCGATGATTCCGCCATCGGTTGGGGTGTGACAGATTGGTATCAGAGCCATAACTATAGGGAATTAGGCAAGACTCGACCTAGTCCGGGTCGATGTCTTAGAAACGACCTAGTCTATAGTTAGGTACCAACAGACCGACTTGTGTATACCCTGTAGGGGTTATGTATGAGCTTGCTTGCTATTTCTCGCTATTCTCGCCTACGCTACACTATCAATGCACTCTAATTTTCGAAAAAAATGAACGAGCGATTAGGTCGAGATTAGGTGTGAAACCCGCAAACTCTCGACTAAATTGCTTGTTCGACTCGCATTTTATCTATAAACAGGAGAATTTGCGTCGAATCAGGAGTGAAATCCATACTTTAACGCATAATTCCTCCCTATTTTACTAAAACAGGAACAAAGCTGTTAAGTCAGGGGTGAAACCTGAACCTTGACGACTTGTTCCGATCCCTATTTTGTTTTACAAAAACTCTCACCAAACTCTCGACGGACTCTAACGACCTAAAGTCACGCTGAACTGGAAGGATGCGTGCCGATCGCCCAAATTCGAGGCGAGAGCACAGTCCCGAAGGTCAAAGTGTGTACTGAAAGTCCTTGTGAATAGTCGAACCACTTTGGATAGTCAATGTCCATCTAGCCTTAGACAATCGATTTTCAATTTCAAGTTCGCAATCGCCGATTTTATGTGTTTTCGATTCTGAGCTCGCAACTGCCGACTCTGATATTCGTCGTTTTATGTGGATTTTATGTGTATATGTGGTTTTATCTGTTTATATGTTTCGATTTTTGGTGATTTATTCACTTTTTGCTTTCGCTTTGATCGACACACACGACTCACACTGCACCTCTACCTCAACACGCTAACAAATCGTCAATTTTGGCGGTTATACGCATGCTATACTACTCGATGTGTATTCGCTAATCGAAATCGCTGTTCTCGAACGCGCACGGACTTTGAATGATAGGTTTCTGTATTCTGACTGCCTCTTGTGCTTCTGTGTTTTACGTGCTTATGTGCTTCTGTGCTTATGTGAATCCGTGATTACGTGTCTATGTGTTTATGTGTTACGTGATCGTGTTCCTGAGCTTTAGTAGTATTAGGCGTGTGAGGTGAGATTCGATTATATTGTGTCTGAGTCCTATGGCGATGTCTGTTGTAGACAATGTCGTCATCTGGATCCCGTCACTCGCGCGCTGCTCGCCAGAGCCAGAAAGACAAACGCCTTGCTGCTCTCGTCGCTAAGCAAATGGCGAAGGTTGTTCCTCAGATCGTGAGTGAACTATACGAGGATGTGAGCAAATCATCTGGAGAATCCAGGACTGAAACCCCTAAAGCTGCTTTCAGCTTCAAGTAGTTTAAAGCTTGCGGACCGAAAGAATTCACTGGCGAAGATGGCCCTATGGCCTTGTTTCAATGGTTTGATTCGATCGAGGTCACCCTTCGCCAGAGTGGTTGTCCTGACAATCTCCGCACTCTGAATGCTACCGGCGTCTTCCAATCCCGCGCTTTAGACTGGTGGACGGCCGAGAGGAACAAAGGTGGAAATGACGCAGCTTATGGTCTGTCATGGGATGAGTTGAAGAACGTCATGTTGGAAGAGTTTTACCCTCCCCATGACCGCCAAAAGTTGGAGGACGAATTCTGGCATATAAAGCAGAAGGATGGTGACAACGCTGCTTTAACCGCTCGCTTCAAGCAGCTCAGTATAATCTGTCCTGATCAAGTCAAGACTGCTGATATCAAGAAGTATATCCGAGCTCTGCCAGACTGTGTCGCAGATTTTGTGCAAGCTTCGAAACCAGCAACAATCGAGGAAGCTTACCTGCTTGCCGCCGAAATAAACGACAAGCGAGTCAAGACTGGCTACTGGGATAAAGCCACCAAGAATCTGCATCAAGCTACCGCCGCACCAACCGCCGAAACCGCCGCCGCTCCTCAGTCATCAAAGTCCTCTCGTCGCAAGAGGAAGAACAGCAACTCCAGCAACAAGAACTGTGTTGTCTCCACTGCTGCCCCGCTTCAAGTTGTACCAGCTCCATAGCAGAATCAACACCGATAAGCTCCAGCACCAGTTACCCAAGCACCGCCTGCAAAGCGTGCTTATACTGGTCCTCACCCTGCTTGCCCGACATGTACCTATCATCATCCAGTGGGTATCGCCTGCCGATTTTGTGTGCATTTCAACATGTACGGCCACTTCACCGCTAACTGTCGTACAGGTCCTCGACAAGCACCAGCTCAAGCTACTGCTCCTCAAGCTCTACTTCCTGCTCCTCAAGGCCAACAAGCGGCTCCGGCACCCGCAGTCAACGCCAGAGTTTGCTTTGCGTGTGGTTATCCCAACCACTTCACAAACATGTGCCCCATTCGGGTTGTGAAGCATGAGCCTCAACAGCAGCAGCCCCAGCAACAACAGCCTCAGCAGCAACAGCAACAAGTCGCCCGCGCCCGAACCTTCAACATTAATGTGTGCCAGGCTCAGGCTGACAACAACGTGGTTAATGGTACATTCCTTGTGAATGGTATTTATGCTTCGTGTTTGTTTGATACGAGAGCCGATAACTGTTTTGTATCGTTTGAGTTCGAAAAGCGCCTTAATCGTAAGCGCTCCCATCTCCCCTCGACGTTCGATGTTGAAGTTACCACCGGAAGAACCGTTGATGTCAATTTTTTCTTCGTGATTGTACTCTTGAACTCAACAATCACATCTTCCCTATCGACCTTATGCCGATGCAGCTCGGTAGTTTTGACATCATAGTAGGCATGGCCTTTCTTTGTGAAAACCATGCTGAAGTTGTGTGCTTTGATAAGATGATTCGATTCTCGCTCGCGAATGGTGACCAACTGTGTGTGTATGGCGAAACTGCTTCGAAGGGTCTTAAGCTCATGTCTTGTGTCTAAGCTAGCAAGTATCTCTGTAAGGAATAAGAGCTTTCTTGGCTAATATTGTAGTAGCGAAGGAGGAAAAGAAAGGAAAGACAGGAGTGAAAGACGTTCCTGTGGTTCGTGAATTTCCTAATGTGTTTCCTGATGATCTTCCCGGCCTGCCGCCAAGTCGTGATATTGACTTTCGTATCGACGTCATTCCTGGAGCAAATCCTATTGCTAAAGCTCCTTATCGACTCGCTCCGTCTGAAATGCGTGAACTCTCGAGTCAGCTACAGGAACTGCTTGATAAAGGCTTCATTCACCCGAGCACCTCTCCTTAGGGCGCACCAGTCCTTTTCGTCAAAAAGAAGGATGGGTCGTTCAGGATGTGCATCGATTATCGGGAATTGAATAAGTTGACTATCAAGAATCGCTATCCCCTGCCCTGAATTGATGATTTGTTTGACCAGCTACAAGGTTCTACGTGTTTCTCCAAGATCGATCTACGTTCAGGCTATCACCAACTACGTATTCAAGAGGAGGATATACCCAAAACCGCTTTTCGCACTCGATACGGCCACTATGAGTTCGTTGTTATGCCTTTCGGTTTAACCAACGCACCCGCGGTTTTCATGGATCCGATGAATCGCGTGTGTAAACCATTTCTTGACCGTTTCGTCATCGTGTTCATCGATGATATCCTGATCTATTCCAAGACGAAAACCGAACACGCGCAACATCTACGTTTGGTTCTCGAATTGCTCCAAGGGAATCGACTCTATGCCAAGTTCTCCAAGTGCGAATTTTGGCTGGAGGAGGTATAATTCCTCGGTCATATTGTCAATAGTCAAGGTATTCACGTCGATCCCGCGAAGATCGAAGCTGTTAAGAGTTGGGTTACACCGAAGAACCCGTCTGAAGTCCGTTCTTTTCTCGGACTAGCGGGCTATTATCGCCGATTTATCGAAGGGTTCTCTAAAATCGTTGTGCCGCTTACCTCTCTCACACATAAAGACAAGCCTTTTGTATGGGGAACTGAACAAGAGACTGCCTTTCAAACCCTCAAGCATATGCTTTGCAATGCTCCCGTCCTCACCTTACCCGACGGAAACGACAACTTTATCGTCTATTGTGATGCCTCGAACCTTGGTCTTGGTTGTGTTCTCATGCAACGAGACAAGGTTATCGCTTACGCATCTCGTCAGCTCAAGATCCACGAGAAGAACTATACAACCCACGACCTCGAGGTAGGCGCAGTTGTTTTTGCGCTAAAGATTTGGCGACACTACCTTTATGGTACCAAGTGTACGATCTTCACCGATCATAGGAGCCTACAACATATCTTTGACCAGAAAGAGCTAAATATGCGTCAACGCCGGTGGGTAGAACTTCTCAACGATTATGACTATGAGATCTGTTATCACCCAGGCAAAGCAAATGTCGTTGCCGACGCTCTAAGCCGATGAAGCTATTTGCATAGCTCTCGTAATGTTCTCGCCCAACATCATCTCGAAACCCTTATTCGCAAAGCCCAACATGCTTGTTTTACCAAACGCACTTTGAAGAAGGAAAGGATTCTCAATGATGGAGCCCAACTAGTGAATAAGTTGAATGGGATATTCCATTATCTGGACTGAATTTAGTTCCCTAAGTGGACCGATTTACGACAGATTTTGATGGACGAAGCCCACAAGTCTCGATATTCTATTCATCCCGGTGCTAATAAAATGTACCAGGACCTTCGCTACAAGTACTGGTGGCCGGGCATGATGAGGGATATCGCTCTCTATGTTTCGAAGTGCCTGACTTGCTCAAAAGTCAAGGCCGAGCATCAAAGACCCTCTGGCTTACTTATTCAACCCAAGATCCATATGTGGAAGTGGAAGAGTATAGCTATTGACTTTATAACGAAACTTCCGCGCACGCCATCAAGTCAAGATAGCATTTGGGTTGTCGTTGACCGTTTGACCAAATCTGCTCATTTTCTGCCAATACGAGAAGACTACAAGGTATAAATATTAGCCAGAATCTACACCGATGAGATCATTTATCGACATGGGACGCCTTGCGACATCATCTCTGATCGTGATGCTCGGTTTACCTCGCGTCTTTGGGAAACGTTTCAAAAAACTCTCGGTACTACGCTTAATCTAAGTACCGCTTTCCATCCCCAAACCGACGGTCAGACTGAGAGAACAATTCGTACCCTTGAAGACATGCTCCGTTCGTGTGTCTTAGATTTCGGTGGTAATTGGGACGCATACTTACCTTTAGTCGAATTCTCGTACAATAACAGTTATCATTCCAGCATTCAAACGGCACCGTTTGAGGCATTATATGGATGAAAATGTCGATCGCCTATTGTATGGCACGAGATCGGGCACTCGCAATTAACCGGTCCTGAGCTATTGAAAGAAACGACTGACAAAATCCTCCAAATTCGAGACAACCTGTTGAAAGCTCGGAGTCGTCAGAAAAGTTACGCCGATAGACGACGCAAGCCCCTTGAATTTGACGTTGGCGATCACGTACTCCTAAAGGTATCACCTTGGAAGGCTTTGGTCAGATTCGGCAAGAAAGGGAAACTCGCACCTCGATATGTTGGACCCTTTAAGATTCTGGAAAGGATCGGAAAAGTGGCTTACAGACTCGAACTACCGGAGGAACTTAATAACGTCCACCCGACTTTCCATGTGTCAAACCTCAGAAAGTGCCTGGCAGAGCATGATTTACACGTACCACTTGAGGATCTTCAAGTGAACGAAACACTACACTTCGTGGAGAAGCCTGTCGAGAGCATGCATCGCCAAACCAAGCAGCTCAGACTCTCGCGCATTCCCATTATGAAGGTTCGATGGGAAGGAAAACGAGGCGCAGAGTTCACTTGGGAACTCGAAAGCGACATGAAGGCGAAGTACCCGCAGTTGTTTGCTACGGCTTCAGCCTAATTTCGGGACGAAATTCCCTTAAGTAGGGGAGGCTTTAACACCCCGTCTTTCGAAAGTCAAGTCCAAGTCAAGATTGAAGTCAAAGGGAGACAAGATTGCTAATTGTGATCTGTCACTCCTTGCTCAAATTCCTGTGTTGACTTCTTTGACTTGTAGATAGTCTATTTATGCTTTTACGTTAGTTGTATTATGTGGAGTACTTGTTAATAATCGATGTTTATCGCATGTTTTATCGCTTTATCGCTTATCGCATCGCAATCGCATTCGGAACTCGAATTATGCATTCTGATTATTGTTTTACGTGTGTGTGCCCTTTTATGTGTTACTTGTGCATGTTTATTTATGTTTATGTTGTGGTGATTAATCGAAATGCCATCGTAACTCAATCGTAATCGAATCGCAGACGCTTGATGTACACAAAATGCAACATATAAATTATATCAATTGTGGCATAAAACTAACCCTTTTTAGTACTAATGTTGGAAAAAGTGTGATTTTGTCTTCCTTTTGCATTTCAGGATTAAATGAGCTCAAATAAACAAAAGAAGCAAAAAAGGCAGCTAAATCTAACATAAATACAAGAAAAGGAACAAGCGTGGCATGCCCGACCTCCCCGACAGCATCTTCCCAAGCAAAACCAGAGAACAGAAGGCTGAACACCCCCCGTGCTCAGTGAACACGGGGGCGTGCCCAAGTGCCAGCATAAAAGACAAAGCTATAGAAGCTTCTATCGCCCACCACGGGGCTGTGCTCAGCGGATACGGGGCCGTGGTCAACTATAAGATTCACAGAATCCAGGAAAATCTTGATGGTACAGATATGCTTCTGCACACGGGGGCGTGCCCAGCGGACACGGGGGCGTGGTCAACTAATGCAGACAAACTGCAATTAATGAAGGAAGAGAAGATGATGGACACGGGGCCGTGTCCGAGCTACTGTTCAGCCTATAAATAGGGGTGCTTGGCTCATTTGCAAACCATCCCTTGGCACACCACCTCTCTCACACTTCACCCACCACCCACCACCATCACAACACCATCATCCACCACCATCATCCATTGTCCATCATAGAGTGTGTGAGTCGTCTCGGGATCCAAGATTGATCTTAAGAGTTCTTGACAATCAAAGGCCATGTTTGCCTAAGTCTCTTACATCACTTGGTGAAGACAAGTGTCTAGTGTAATACTTTTTATTTTTAATCTTTTCGCACTTTTTACTTGGTTATGTATTAATGACTTTAATAACTAGTTTCTTATGTTGAAGGTGATTCTTCCTTATCATTTGTCCGTGGTGTCTTGGCATTATTTTACTGTCTATATAAAATAAAATATTTTCACCATTCATATCTCCACGGTCTAGATGGAGGTATGTTGGCTACCTGGTCGGGGGTTAAGGGAACGGTTTGGTAAGAGTCTTGCCTTGTTCAATGTATAGATCCTGCAAGGACCTGGGTCAAATTTAGTAGGACCTCCTTCAATACCCACCGGTATTGGATGGCGGGGGTCCAAACTCTTTGATCCCCTCATATGTAAGCTACTATTAATACTTTAATCTGGCTACTTAGGACTGTATCCTTGCTGACTCAGACTACTTAGCCGAGGGTAACGTCACCTTCAAAAGAGGGGCCTTCCATAAAATGCATTAATAACTTAATTAATTATCTTTCAATAATCCGACCCTTTAGGATTGTATGTCACACCCCGAAATTATCAGAGCATTGGCGTGACTGGACTGGTATCTTCATTGCACAGCGGAAGCAAATAATCTAAGTCTTTTAGAAATTGAACGGCCACTAAGTACTCGACTCTTCATGGTTCTCCTATTCCAACCGTCCCTTGTCTTAGAAATGCAACCTGAGAAAGAAACATGCGAAAAATCAACATAAAGTTGAGCGAGTTCATAGTTTTTTTTGTAAAAGATTTGAAATAAATCTTTTTGAATAACCGGTTTTTGATGTATTGTTGAGAAAACGAATTTAAAATCATTTTCTTGTCAAGTTATACAGAAACTTTGTACGAAAACATGGTATGTATCTTGTATAATTCAAGTATTTCTGTATGTATCATGTATTCTTGTACAAATCACGTATTCTTGTATGTATCATGTTTTCTTATATAAATCAAGTATTCTGTATGTATCTTGTTGTTAATGGGTTGCAAGGCCATTAACATGTGACACGACATAGGAAGTCACCAAACCATAGGCATTTTTCTGTAGTCGATTCACGACTGAGACACAAAAACACTGCTCGGTAAAAGAGTGGCCAAGAGTGGGGCTGCCCGGAACCCATTAGATCTAACCTTTTGTTCTGCGGTCTAAGTATGTACACGATTAATTGTGCTTATGGTACCCTATTCGTGACACGATTTCTCGTATCATTCTTGTATCCATCATACCATTTGTAAACATTGTAATATTTGTAACATGTATTTCACCCCCGAAGGTATAAAACTGAAAACAGTTAAAAGAAAAGGGGGAGCATGAACTCACCTGAATATTCCTGTGCAAAGCTAGCTAATTACGACTTCGCGATGTCGTTTCCAAGACTTGACTTGCTAGTGTGCATTCTACAATATTCCTAACACGGAATATCTAATAAGTTTCGAATAATGTGGTAACTAATCTACGTGTTACCGAGCTCTACCGAATCGTTAATCGAACGATTTGACGGTAAATAGTTAACTTAATGAAAATGACTAAGTTAAACTGCCGCGAGAAGTCGTTTGAGTATGTAGGAATATTCGTATGAAAATATTATATAACTCATATTATATATATTGCGTCTTGTATATTTTTGCCAAAATATATGTATATGTCGTTTCGGCGTTCGTAATAAATATAAAGTATTATATTCATTTTGCGATAGTATCATCGAGTAGTTCGAAATTTGAAATAAATATAAAACTATATTTTTTTTAAAACAAATCCACGTTGTACGATGTTTGAAATAAATAGATAAGTTATATCTATTTTATAAAAGAATCGTTGTTTTTGTTTGACGTTTGAAATAAATATATAAAATATATTTATTTTATAAAGAATTGCCGTTTTCGTACGTTTGTAAAGTGTCGTCGAAAATATTATACACTTGTATACAAAGTGTCTTTATATTAAAAACGTGTTTCGTTTTACGGATTTTCTCGAAAAACGGGCAGAGTTTCCTCTGTTTTTGGACGCCCCGGACAACACAAGTTGTCGTTGTTTTATCAAAATGAGCAATTTATTCAACAAACAATATGTATATGATTCTTGTCAAATATATTAGAATGTAACAAATTTTTAATCGAATCGGTTCAAGCTCGTTCACGAAAATAAATAGATAACGAAATAATTCACGCCATTAAATCTTTACCGCTCTTTTGTGTCGAAACATCGGATAGTTCAACTGAGTTGACCGAGTCACTGGGTTGACCGAGTTGACTGGGTTGACTCAGTTTGACTGAGTCGACCCGATCCGCGTCATAAGCTGCTTCGAACCGTCGAGGCTCTGACCGCCGGTCCGTGGCTCCAATCTTTCTTTCTCTCTCGGTCTCTATCTCATCGGATGCACCACCGTGCGCCACTGCTCGATCCACCGCCGCCACCGTGAGCGGCGGTGCCGCTCCTATCTCCGGCCCTCTCTCTCTCTCTCGAATACTCTCTCTCTCTCTCCTCTGTTTCGCAGCCGCTACACGCCACCGCGAGCCGCCACCGGTGATGGTGGCTGGCCGGTCTTCATCGAGCACGAGAGAGAAGACAAGGGTAATCGGTTAGGATTGGGAGATGATTTAGTTTCGTATAGTTGTTTGTGTATGGATTTGAAAAGGGAAGTTTGGTTTGAAGGTGTATGTGTTGTGTGGGTATATAGGTAATCGAGAGGGAGAGAAATGGGTACCTGATTCTCATTTTTTTTGTTTTATGAGAGATGGAGTGTAGATGGAGGGCTGCTTGTTTGAATGAGACAAGGAAAGAACTTCATGTTCTTATTTATAAGCAGAAGTGTTATATTGTCCTGTATGCATTTAGATGACATCCAGGTCACATGTTATACCCATTGGAACAATGGTTTTCAATTGTCTTTTATGTATATAATTTACATTCAGGTCAAAAGCTCTATTCCTTGAGTCAAGATCTTAGGTAGAGATTTTGCCTATTGTGTGTAGGTTTAGGCTTGTGGGTTTCGGGCTTGGGCCCAGGGCCCACAAGCCCATCTCATGTGTAAGGGGCCCGTAATTCTTACGAGACCCGATATCGCGACCCATACTCCGTAAGCATAAAATATTCGTGTAACATCCATATTTGTCGGCGTTGTCAGTATTTTGTACGGTATCAGTCCGTTGTCACGTAATATTCAGCATATTTTCTGTCGATCACCACACGCGCACTGTATAGCTGAACAAACGTTTCTGGGCACTCCAAGGGCCTGTTTAAGTTAATTAGCGTCGTAAGCACTATTTATTATCGCGTTAATCACCAGTTAATTACGTAATTAAGGGCGTAAATTTACCGGTTGTCACATTCTCCCCCTGTTAATAAAATTTCGTCCTCGAAATTTAGACTACGTTAACTCCTCAGAGTTACGTTATGTATAAGTAAATGCGAATAGTACCAAGTGAACGATCATGAAATCGAATCAAGACTTATTCGAATGATGTGAATTCAAGGACGTATCACAATATGCAAATGAATTCTAGAAATGATTGCATCCAATAAATGAATTTAAATTTCAACAAGCTCAAATGTACTAGTTTGCATGAAACGCTCGATCATGATTAGCCCAAGCTGCAAGTTCTACCGACGCCACAAGGTGTCATAGTGAATGAAACAATTCAAATATAGCGGTGATCGAACAAGTATCACCTGTGTTTTACATGAAACGCTTAATCATGATTAGCCCAAGCTACAAGTCTCTTTTGACACCACGAGGTGTCGAAATCAACAAACGACCTAATGGAGTCGTAGGCCAAACAAATCTACTACGACTCAGAACAATGAAACGCTTGTTAAAACGAATTCGAATATGATGCTTTCAATACATCATATGGTGTCTTGAATTGATTATGTGTAATGAACAAGTTCAAACAATTGAATTTGATTTCGGCGCAAGCCGACAGTAAATGCATGTATCGACAAGAAAACTTTTGGCATGGTCACAACGAAAAAAAAAACCATGTATGTAACTTGAAAAGAAAAGAATTTTCAAGAAAATGTGTTGACTTGATAACAAAGAAGCCAACAATTTCAATAATGCGGGTCATTCGAATCACAAGCGAAATAATATTTGAACTTTAATGAAACGCTTTATTCGAAACAAACCACATGCGTAACAAACGATGCATGCGTATCATATGAATTTTCAAGACACGAAACATATGAGTATTCGCTATGCTGAAAGAAATTATCGTGATACAATGACCATCAAGAGGAGTAGAGATACGAAAATCTACTCAGTAAATGTGAAAGTCGAAATTTCAATAAAAGAAATTTAAGGACTTTACCTGGGGTTGCATGTGATAACTGGTTGTTAGGTGACATTACCATAGAATGTCGAATATAGCGTACTCGTCGTTAGCTGAAATAGGGGGAATACGGTGACTTGCGTCTTTTCCTTAGCATGACTCGTGTCGTTTGCAGGACCGCGTGCCCACTGCCGCTTCCTGATCGATAGTCGCATGTGACGTACTTCAACCTCCGTTGATGTATAGCTTAAGTCTCACGTATGCCTGTGCGCTAGCGTTTCATTTTGCGTTGAATGTGATGCACTCCGACATCTGTTGACGTAAAATTTGAGTTCTATGTATTCTCGTGCACTAGCGTTTCGTTATGCGTAGGCTGCCTGCTCGGGAAGTTAAAACGTCATAGACAATATGTATAATTGTGTGTGCCCGAATTAATATTTGCAGTACCTACGTGATGACCTTTAATGAACTTCAAAATAAGTTTCCGAAGGTCTTATATGCATGTTTCCTAAACTCTCAGGGTTTTGTGTACTGTATGCGACTGTTTTGTGTATCGTGTGTAAAACACCACAATAGTGTATGTTTGAAATCGAAATTTCGACTATTTGATTTTCGGCAACGGTTGGAGACCATATTCGAGTACTATGCGTTCTGTATGCATTCAGGTTTTAGTATTCTAAGTTCCCAGAAAATTGAGGTTAGAGCCTAGGTATCTCTACAGAGAACCCTATTCGCTGTAACCTATAGCTCTGATACCAATCTGTCACACCCCGAAATTATCAGAGCATTGGCGTGACTGGACTGGTATCTTCATTGCACAGCGGAAGCAAATAATCTAAGTCTTTTAGAAATTGAACGCCCACTAAGTACTCGACTCTTAATGGTTCGCCTATTCCAACCGTCCCTTGTCTTAGAAATGCAACCTGAGAAAGAAACATGCGAAAAATCAACATAAAGTTGAGCGAGTTCATAGTTTGTTTGTAAAAGATTTGAAATAAATCTTTTTGAATAACCGGTTTTTGATGTATTGTTGAGAAAACGAATTTAAAATCATTTTCTTGTCAAGTTATACAGAAACTTTGTACGAAAACATGGTATGTATCTTGTATAATTCAAGTATTTCTATATGTATCATGTATTCTTGTACAAATCACGTATTCTTGTATGTATCATGTTTTCTTATATAAATCCAGTATTCTGTATGTATCTTGTTGTTAATGGGTTGCAAGGCCAATAACATGTGACACGACATAGGAAGTCACCAAACCATAGGCATTTTTCTGTAGTCGATTCACGACTGAGACACAAAAACACTGCTTGGTAAAAGAGTGGCCAAGAGTGGGGCTGCCCGGAACCCATTAGATCTAACCTTTTGTTCTGCGGTCTAAGTATGTACACGATTAATGGTGCTTATGGTACCCTATTCGTGACACGATTTCTCGTATCATTCTTGTATCCATCATACCATTTGTAAACATTGTAATATTTGTAACATGTATTTCACCCCCGAAGGTATAAAACTGAAAACAGTTAAAAGAAAAGGGGGAGCATGAACTCACCTGAATATTCCTGTGCAAAGCTAGCTAATTACGACTTCGCGATGTAGTTTCCAAGACTTGACTTGCTAGTGTGCATTCTACAATATTCCTAACACGGAATATCTAATAAGTTTCGAATAATGTGGTAACTAATCTACGTGTTACCGAGCTCTACCGAATCGTTGATCGAACGATTTGACGGTAAATAGTTAACTTAATGAAAATGACTAAGTTAAACTGCCGCGAGAAGTCGTTTGAGTATGTAGGAATATTCGTATGAAAATATTATATAACTCGTATTATATATATTGCGTCTTGTATATTTTTGCCAAAATATATGTATATGCCGTTTCGGCGTTCGTAATAAATATAAAGTATTATATTCATTTTGCGATAGTATCATCGAGTAGTTCGAAATTTGAAATAAATATAAAACTATATTTATTTTTTTTTAAACAAATCCACGTTGTACGATGTTTGAAATAAATAGATAAGTTATATCTATTTTATAAAAGAATCGTTGTTTTTGTTTGACGTTTGAAATAAATATATAAAATATATTTATTTTATAAAGAATTGCCGTTTTCGTACGTTTGTAAAGTGTCGTCGAAAATATTATACACTTGTATACAAAGTGTCTTTATATTAAAAACGTGTTTCGTTTTACGGATTTTCTCGAAAAACGGGCAGAGTTTCCTCTGTTTTTGGACGCCCCGGACAACACAAGTTGTCGTTGTTTTATCAAAATCAGCAATTTATTCAACAAACAATATGTATATGATTCTTGTCAAATATATTAGAATGTAACAAATTTTTAATCGAATCGGTTCAAGCTCGTTCACGAAAATAAATAGATAACGAAATAATTCACGCCATTAAATCTTTACCGCTCTTTTGTGTCGAAACATCGGATAGTTCAACTGAGTTGACCGAGTCACTGGGTTGACCGAGTTGACTGGGTTGACTCAGTTTGACTGAGTCGACCCGATCCGCGTCATAAGGTGCTTCGAACCGTCCGACCCGAACCGCCTGACCCGAACCGCCTGACCCGACCCGTCTGAGTTGACTGAGTTGACCGGGTTGACCGAGTGAAATCTGACCCGTCCGATCGGCGCTTGACCCGAACCATTGACTGAGTTGACTCGGTTTGACCGAGTCAAACCGAGTTGAGCCGAGTATTAACCCGAACACCGAACCCGAGCTGTACCGAACCACCATCCAGAATCTGACCGGGACCTGAGCTTGAACCGTAGTGAACTCGAACAAACCATCAGCTGGTTATGAACATCGTCTCTATCAACAACAGTAGCCAACAAAATCATCATCATCACTTTCAGTTTGCAAGAAGTAAGAAGAAATGGAGGTGATTATCGGGATACTCGTCGGACCGAGACAAGGACCGCTGGTCCGAGGCTCTGACCGCCGGTCCGTGGCTCCAATCTTTTTTTCTCTCTCGGTCTCTATCTCATCGGATGCACCACCGTGCGCCACTGCTCGATCCACCGCCGCCACCGTGAGCGGCGGTGCCGCTCCTATCACCGACCCTCTCTCTCGAATACTCTCTCTCTCTCTCTCCTCTGTTTCGCAGCCGCTACACGCCACCGCGAGCCGCCACCAGTGATGGTGGCTGGCCGGTCTTCATCGAGCACGAGAGAGAAGACAGGGGTAATCGGTTAGGATTGGGAGATGATTGAGTTTTGTATAGTTGTTTGTGTATGGATTTGAAAAGGGAAGTTTGGTTTGAAGGTGTATGTGTTGTGTGGGTATATAGGTAATCGAGAGGGAGAGAAATGGGTACCTGATTCTCATTTTTTTTTGTTGTTTTATGAGAGATGGAGTGTAGATGGAGGGCTGCTTGTTTGAATGAGACAAGGAATGAACTTCATGTTCTTATTTATAAGCAGAAGTGTTATATTGTCCTGTATGCATTTAGATGACATCCAGGTCACATGTTATACCCATTGGAACAATGGTTTTCAATTGTCTTTTATGTATATAATTTACATTCAGGTCAAAAGCTCTATTCCTTGAGTCAAGATCTTAGGTAGAGATTTTGCCTATTGTGTGTAGGTTTAGGCTTATGGGTTTCGGGCTTGGGCCCAGGGCCCACAAGCCCATCTCATGTGTAAGGGGCCCGTAATTCTTACGAGACCCGATATCGCGACCCATACTCCGTAAGCATAAAATATTCGTGTAACATCCATATTTGTCGGCGTTGTCAGTATTTTGTACGGTATCAGTCCGTTGTCGCGTAATATTCAGCATATTTTCTGTCGATCACCACACGCGCACTGTATAGCTGAACAAACGTTTCTGGGCACTCCAAGGGCCTGTTTAAGTTAATTAGCATCGTAAGCACTATTTATTATCGCGTTAATCTCCAGTTAATTACGTAATTAAGGGCGTAAATTTACCGGTTGTCACATTGTATCATTCCTGACTCAAACTACTGGGTTGAGGGTAACGTCACCTTCAAAAGAGGGGCCTACTACAATAACTAAGATAATCTCTTAAAAAATGCAAAAGTGCGGAAATAATCAAAGGTTACACTAAACACGAGTCGGAGCCAAGTGATTCATCTTGTCTATCTGTTTTTATTTTATTTTTCAGCATTTTAGTTAGTTTTATTTTTCTAGTTTAAAAACCTTTTTTCTAACTTTTGATTTGATTAGACGTTGAGGATAAACCGGTACTAAAAGCTCTTGTGTCCTTGGACGACCTCGGTATCTTGCCAACACTATACTAAGCTCACGATGGGTGCACTTGCCCATATGTGTGTTTGGTGTTAGTAAAATATCGTGTTTTATAAATTTAAAACTTGGCTAAAAAGTGTTAAAAAGGGCTTAACATATACATTAAAAACTAATAACACTCACGCACATCAAGTTTTTGGCGCCGCTGCCAGGGACACAAGGATTTTAAGAAAGTTAGGAATCAACGGCCTAATCGTTTTTTTCAAATTTTTCTGTTTTTTTTTTAGAATTTTCGTAGTTTTTTAGCATCTGCAGAACTCAGCACGGATCGTGCCTACTGAACACGCCCTGTGCCCAATCATTGGAACTGGCAATCCTGTTTTAAGTGAGACAGTAAGCTGAACACGGGGCCGTGCCCACTCAACACGCCCCGTGCCCAAGATTCAGTTACTGAAAACAGAACCGTAAGATCCCGACGGTTGGTAATTTCTGACACAAACATGAGTGATACTAATATTTTTTTACTTTCGGCACTCTTATGGTACGTGGTGTCAAATATGTGGTGGTTCCCATAAAGAATTAGAATGTTATTTTCTAAATTATAAGCCCCACTATATAGACCCATCGTTTTCCCGTAGCCTTAAGAGGGGCGAAAGTAAAAATAATCCCTATCTCTCCCTCGAATGCTCTCAACCGGATCTTCTAGGAGAAATGCTTCTTGATGAACTATTTCAATTGGAAGATCTAATTCTTAATTGGTTAAAAGAACTTAGAATAGATTTCAATAATTTATCTCAAGGTGACAACCAAGAAGAATTGTTGGGATCGCATTCAAATAAAAATAACTTCGTTGTTCCCGACGTTACCTCTAACTCTAGCGAGGATTTGAGCGATAGTCGTCCCTGTGCCGATTGTGCCGTGAAGGACTCCCCATCGACTTCGTTCGGTGCATACATAGACCTGAGCGATTCGACATACACCTTCTTTAACGAGAGCCCGGGAAAGGGTTGGACTTGTCCACCTACATTTAGCATAGGAATCACCCTCACCGACAACCTCTTGCGTTCTCGTCTTAGTCTAGAGCAATTAAGGTATCTTAGGCACTTTGGGGTTGTTCCATCTAGTAAGGAACCGCCCGATCTGGATAAGTTCCTTAAAAATAGACAAACTTCATAAACAGCCTTTTGACACGGGGCCGTGCCCAGGTCAACACGCCCCCGTATCCACCAAAAGATTCCTTTCTGACTTTTTGTCATAATACGGACAAAATGTGTCAGGATCTTGCCTGCACACGAGGTCGTGTCCAGCCGACACAGGGCCGTGTCCAGCATGCTGTCGTTTTCTATAAATGCAGCCAAGAATCTTGCACATTTGGACCATCCAGGGACAGAGATTTGAAAGGATCTTCTCACCTACCATCCTAGGTATTTTCTAAAAGAAGGTTCTAACAACCATCTTGTCCTTTCCTCTTTTATCCATTGCCTTCTTCTTCATCTTTCTTGTCTCAACACCTCCATTGAAGCTTGTTCCCAAGCTTTATTGTGATGTTTGTTAGATTTTTGTCCAAGGAATCTTGTTAAAAATAAGTTGTACAACATTGTTTTAAGTTATTTCTGTTTAAAAATGCTTCATAAGTTGGAAAAATAGTTTGAAACTCCAAGATTCCTTATTCCAAAAATCCGCAGAAAGGTGAACACGGGGCCGTGTTCGTTGAGCACGGGGCCGTGTCCGATGTACTGTTTCATTAAAATGAACTATTTTTGGTTTGTTTTCGTGGAATGTCTAGTCAAAACAGTGGAACCTCTTCTGCGCACTCTAGAAACAGTCGAAGGGAGAGAAGGTCATCAATTGAAGCAACTCTCGTACGTTACGTAATGGCATTACGTGAAGCTCTTGACGAGATGACTTCGGTAGAGGAGGTCCTAATAGACCGTATAAATTATCTTACGGTGGGGTTGGAAAACAGTTTTCAAGAAATCAACCTCTTGCACCAAAGGTTGAACATTCTTGTGACACCTCCCATGGAACCAATCCTCCCTCAAGAGGATTGGAACTTAGCACTTGGAATCAACAACCCAACCGGATGGGACGACATTCCAGCGGAGCCTCCTCTTGAAGATCTACAAGAAGTCCCGGTGGAGGTTGCACCACCTCAAACCAATGCCAATGAGCCTGCCTTTCTTCTCCCTAGGGAGATAGAGGAGTGGCTCGCCGACGTGTGAGGAATCCATGCCCGGGGAAAGAATTTTTTCAAGCCACATCCAACCGAGGGAATTATCTTCTCGGAAATTTTGCTAATAGAATAAGTATTAGGCTAGAACTTCTTGGTCCAGATTTCTTGTGTTTCTTTGACCTATTTATCTATAATTTTAACTTTTAGGATTATTATGTAATTCTCTATGACTAAATGAATGATGGTTTTAGCTAATTTGGTGTTTGGATGATGTTGTAATGAGTAAAACACACTCGGGATGGTGAAGGATGACAAGGGAAGCTTGAACCAGCACCCCATGCATGAAAACAGGGAAATCCGACAAAATTTTCTTCATTACAGCAAGTTCAGCACGGGCCATGCCCGCCCAACACGGCCCCGTGCTGCACAATCTGCAGAAAATGCCCAGTTCAGGTAACTGGACACGGGCCGTGTTCACTGAACATGCCCCCGTGCCCAAGCTTCTGTTTCTCTTTATTCATTTCTGTTACTGGCGATCTGAACACGGGGCCGTGCCCGGACACCACGGGGCCGTGTCTAGACGCCCAGTAACATAAATTTTGCTCTTTCAAACCATTTTACACATTCAATCAACCTAAAAACTTATTTTTGGGACACATTGAGGACAATGTGTAATTTAAGTCTGGGGGAATGCTAAAATCTTGAATCTTGCAAGTCCTAATCACAAGCGTTACACAAAACTCTATTGGAACCGTTAATCACCCCAATTTTTTTTCAAAATTTTTCATTTTCTTTACTTGTCTAGGTTTAACTTGAGAATTTCAAATTCTAAAAAGGTTATATTTCTACAAAGTTACAAACGATAGCGTCGTGATAAAAAGAACCAACATAAGAAAATTATGAAACGGCATGACAAGCTTAGTTAAAATTTGATTATATATACTTGATCACATAAAAACCCATTCCCACAAAAGTGAGTTTTGAACCTTTATTGAGCAAACAAATACATATCTTTAAACTAAATGCTCATTTTTCGTTTCTTGTGTGAATAGCCGCTTGGTTCTTACGACTCTTGAACTTGCCACGACGATACATTCCCAGTCCTTACCAACTTAAACCCGAGTAAGTAAATGATGGAGGCATTAGGACTAACCCTTTTTATTTCTACACCGTTATTTTTCTTTTCTTTTTTACCACCTACCCAAAATCCCCCTAGTTAACCCCTTTGAGCCTAAACCTTTTCATTTCTTAACCCAAAAACAAACACCCTTTTTACCCAACAAAACCCTTTTTATTTTAAACCCTTTGTTTTAGTAACAAGCTCGGTTTTTCGTATAACTTTAAAAAAAAAATTGTTGATGATAAAGCAAAAGAGAAATAAACAAACAAGTTCATCTAAAATAACTTTGTTTGAATAATGGCTTCTTCAAAATAAAAATTGCAAAAATAAAAAGTCTTACGAAAACCGACGCTCTTTACGCCTTTCGCCCTTTTACTAACCACTAACCCAACCATCTACCTTTAACCCAAGCCTAACCCTTCACCCAAAAGCCCTCTTGATATTTACAAAGGTATATAGTTAAAAAGGAGGATGATTGATTGCTTGGCAAGCCTATGGTAGGAGTAAGTTCCATGCCGCTCTCGAGTGATTCACTAAAAAACATCTTCGACCGAGTGTTGAGTGATCCCCCGTGAGGTATGTGAACTTGTATATAAGTGGAATTTTAAAAATGCATGTTATGCCCTAATAAGTAATTTATCTTATGAAATGTTTTAAATAAATCATGACGAATAGGATTGTAAATAAATAAATAAAACTTAATAAAGAATCTTGGAAATCTCGACACTCTATGACCAGCCCAAAAACCTTCTCTTCTACCCATTCCATTTGGGAGTGTAAAGCCACATTATAAAGAGTTTTGCTTGAGGACAAGCAAAGATTCAAGTGTGGGGGTATTTGATGTGCACAAAATGCAACATATAAATTACATCAATTGTGGCATAAAACTAACCATTTTTTAGTACTAATGTTGGAAAAAGTGTGCTTTTGTCTTCCTTTTGCATTTTCAGGATTAAATGAGCTCAGATTAACAAAAGAAGCAAAAAGGCAGCTAAATCTAACATAAATACAAGAAAAGGAACAAACGTGGCATGCCCGACCTCCCCGACAGCATCTTCCCAAGCAAAACAAGAGAACAGAAGGCTGAACACGCCCCATGCTCAGTGAACACGGGGGCGTGCCCAAGCGCCAGCATAAAAGACAAAGCTATAGAAGCTTCTATCGCCCACCACGGGGCCGTGCTCAGCGGACACGGGGCCGTGGTCAACTATAAGATTCGCAGAATTCAGGCAAATCTTGATAGTACAGATATGCTTCTGCACACGGGGACGTTGTCAACTAATGTAGACAAACTACAATTAATGAAGGAAGAGAAGATGATGGACACGGGGCCGTGCCCAATGGACACGGGGCCGTGTCCGAGCTACTGTTCAGCCTATAAATAGGGGTGCTTGGCTCATTTGCAAACCATCCATTGGCACACCACCTCTCTCACACTTCACCCACCACCCACCACCATCACAACACCATCATCCACCACCATCATCCATTGTCCATCATAGAGTGTGTGAGTCGTCTCGGGATCCAAGATTGATCGTAAGAGTTCTTGACAATCAAAGGCCATGTTTGCCTAAGTCTCTTACATCACTTGGTGAAGACAAGTGTCTAGTGTAATACTTTTTATTTTTAATCTTTTCGCACTTTTTACTTGGTTATGTATTAATGACTTTAATAACTAGTTTCTTATGTTGAAGGTGATTCTTCCTTATCATTTGTCTGTGGTGTCTTGGCATTATTTTACTGTCTATATAAAATAAAAGATTTTCACCATTCATATCTCTACGGTCTATATGGAGGTATGTTGGCTACCTGGTCGGGGGTTAAGGGAACGGTTTGGTAAGAGTCTTCCCTTGTTCAGTGTATAGATCCTGCAAGGACCTGGGTCAAATTTAGTAGGACCTCCTTCAATACCCACCGGTATTGGATGGCGGGGGTCCAAACTCTTTGATCCCCTCATATGTAAGCTACTATTAATACTTTAATCCGGCTACTTAGGACTGTATCCATGCTGACTCAGACTACTTAGCCAAGTGATTCAGCAAGGATACAGTCCTAAGTAGCCGGATTAAAGTCCTGAGTGGCCTACCATAATATGCATTAATAACTTAATTAGTTATCTTTCAATAATCTGACCCTTTAGGATTGTATCCTTGCTGACTCAAACTACTGGGTTGAGGGTAACGTCACCTTCAAAAGAGGGGCCCACTACAATAACTAAGATATTCTCTTAAAAAGTGCAAAAGTGCGGAAATAATCAAAGGTTACACTAAACACGAGTCGGAGCCAAGTGATTCATCTTGTCTATCTGTTTTTATTTTATTTTTCAGCATTTTAGTTAGTTTTATTTTTCTAGTTTAAAAACCTTTTTTCTAACTTTTGATTTGATTAGACGTTGAGGATAAACCGGTACTAAAAGCTCTTGTGTCCTTGGACGACCTCGGTATCTTGCCAACAGTATACTACGCTCACGATGGGTGCACTTGCCCATATGTGTGTTTGGTGTTAGTAAAATATCGTGTTTTATAAATTTAAAACTTGGCTAAAAGGTGTTAAAAAGGGCTTAACATATACATTAAAAACTAATAACACTCACACACATCAACGCTAAACGCAAGTTAATTATGATGATTGTATGTTAGATATAGTAGTTGGGATTAATGAGAAACTCTATCGCATCGCAAAACTCAACATGCGAATCGAAACAGCTGCAACTCGATCGACCAGCCACTTTCCCGACTTTCCTTTTATGGAAACCCTATGAATACCCCTCATATGTCACATCACTTGATGTGACAGCTCTCTCTCTCTACTAAACTCACTCCAGCCCACTTTTCTTCTGATTTCTCGCGATTCTTGTAAGTTTTCAACCTAAATCTTGTACTTTCTTGATCTACACGCACTCCTACACCTTTATATCTTTTGAATCTTAACTTTTAACCGTGAAATCACTAGATTTGAGGTGTTCTAGGATTATCTCATCATGGGGTTCTTATGAACTTCATGTTTTGGCTTCAATCCACCAAGAACAACTTAGATCTGGATGATTTCCACATAAATAAACAAAGATCTTGCTTAGATCTGAACATATTCATGGTAAAAAGGATTGAAAGAGGGTTTTCAAGCTTTCTTTCAACTCTTTTACACTCAATGCACTCAAAACCGATAGAATTGGAGCTTGTTCTGATCTCCTACTCATTCTTAGAAGTGAGTTAGTTCCAGATCTGAATTCTATCCAAGAGACTACAGATTTTAGGTTAAGCATGAACCACCGGCTCGAACCACGGACTGACCGGACTAGAGTGATTCCTGTCTGATCGGGTCACTTGGGGCTTGACGAGGTTCTGTTGTTTAGCACGTATCAACTCGTCTCGAATCAAAACTACAAACTATCAAAACCACAAAGTGTAAAGACGATCAGATCGACTGGGATGGATTGCCGTCCGATTGGATTGCCGTCCGATCGGATTGCCACCCGATCGGACAGCCACCCGATCGGCTTGCACCTTGGTCCCACACTTAGACTTTTATTTCAACTTATGAAGTTTTGAACATCGAACGGATTGCCGTCCGATCGGATTGCCATCCGATCGGATTACCGTCCGACCATGTGATGTTTGGACTTCAACACTTAAACAATTTTCAACATGTTCAATGCATGAGTAGTTCCAACGGATTGCCACCCGATCGGTAGACTACCAGATCGAGTGACAACACTGCTGTAAACTTGTTATCTGAGAATTACCTCGCCGAACGGATCGCCGTCCGATCGAACCGCCGTTCGATCGATCGACCTGAAAGGTAGAGATACTTCTCTGTATTCAAAATGCTACAACAAAAACTTCAAAAGGCAAACCATCATACACAAACACATCCTCACCAAACGAGGTGACAATCCAATCGAATGGCCGTCCGATCGGATGACTATCCGAACGGATTGCCACCCGATCGACTGGCCATCCGATCGGATTGCCATCCGATCGGATTATCGTCCGATCCTTTGACACTCTGCACCATTTTACGCGTCGCTTATCGTTTATGTTATCGTTCTGATCAGGCTAAACTCACTCTAGCGCTCCCTTCAATCCATCATCGCGGTAAGTATACTCGAACCCTTTTTGCTTTACGCACTTTTGGGTGTTACATACGTTACTTATTCTAAAATCACATTGAACACACTACGCAATACTTTAATGCTAACCGCTACTGCATGTTATACGTGACTTAATGAATGCTTGTTTGTTATGTTTACACATGGATTGTTGTCTGCATGCCTTAGCAACGATAGTACTATGGACTCAGCACCTGTTTACTCAGGGGTTGTTAAGGACAATTAATCACATGATTCACAGTGGTGAATCTGTATTACGAACTGCCTTGCGCAGTCAACCCACAGTCATTGGTATAGATAGGATCATGTCGATAACTTACGTGCTTCATTTCACACTGTGTACGTGCTGGTTATGCGTAAACGATTTTGAAATCTATTATATCTATTCAAACTTGTATGCTCACCTTTACACTATGTGTATTAACTTTTACTTTAACGTATGTGGCAGGTGCTTAAGATGTTAGAATGCTTGGCTTGCTTGCTAGGAAAGAGTCTAGAAACAAAGATAATTTATTTTATTTGAAAATCTGAGTTGTCGGAACATGTTTTATTTGTTTGAAGAATATCTATGTCTGTAATAACTAGATTATCTTATGGGTTATGGTATGGGACATAATATTTAAACTATTTGGTGATTTAGCCATTATGGAATTTCTTTGAACAATCTGTTTCGCTCAGTGCCACGTCCCAATGATTCCGCCATCGGTTGGGGTATGACAGCACCAGTCCTTTTCGTCAAAAAGAAGGATGGGTGTTCAGGATGTGCATCGATTATAGGGAGTTGAATAAGCTGACAATCAAGAATCGTTATCCCCTGCCTCGAATTGATGATTTGTTTGATTAGCTACAAGGTGCTACATGTTTCTCCAAGATCGATCTACGCTCAGGCTACCACCAATTGCGCATCCAAGATGAGGATATACCCAAAACCGCTTTTCGCACTCGATACGGCCACTATGAGTTCGTTGTTATGCCTTTTGGTCTAACCAACACACCCGCGGTTTTTATGGATCTGATGAATCGCGTGTGTAAACCATTTCTTGACTGCTTCGTCATCGTGTTCATCGATGATATCCTGATCTATTCCAATTCAAAAGCCAAACAGGCGCAGCATCTACGTTTGGTTCTCGAGCTACTCCAGGGGAACCAACTCTATGCCAAGTTCTCCAAGTGTGAATTTTGGCTGGAGTAGGTTCAATTCCTCGGTCACATTGTAAATAGTCAAGGTATTCACGTCGACCCCACAAAGATCGAAGTTGTTAAGAGTTGGGTTACGCCTAAGAACCCGTCTGAAGTCCGTTCTTTTCTCGGGTTAGCGGGCTATTATCGTCGATTCATCGAAGGATTCTCTAAAATCGTCGTGCCGCTTACTTCTCTCACGCATAAAGACAAGCCTTTTGTTTGGGGAACCTAACAATAGACTGCCTTTCAAACCCTCAAGCATACGCTTTGCAATGCTCCCGTCCTCACTTTGCCTGACGGAAACGATGACTTTATTGTCTATTGTGATGCCTCGAACCTTGGCCTTGGTTGTGTTCTCATGCAACGAGACAAGGTTATCGCTTACGCATCTCATCAGTTCAAGATCCATGAGAAGAACTTTACAACCCATGACCTAGAGCTAGTCGCAGTTGTTTTTGCGTTGAAGATTTGGCGACACTACCTTTATGGTACCAAGTGTACGATCTTCACAGATCATAGGAGCCTACAACACATCTTCAGCCAGAAAGAACTTAATATGCGTCAACGCCGATGGGTAGAACTTCTCAACGATTACGACTGTGAGATTCGTTATCACCCTGGCAAAGCAAATGTCGTTGCCGACGCTCTAAGCCGACGAAGCTATTTGCATAGCGCTCGTAATATCTAAGCCCAACATCATCTCGAAACCCTCATCCGCGTAGCCCAACATGCTTGTTTTACCGAACGCACTCTGAAGAAGGAAAGGATTCTCAACGATGGAGCCCAGCTTGTGAACAAGTCGAATGGGATATTCCATTATCTGGACCGAATTTGGATTCCTAAACGAACCGATTTGCGACAGATTTTGATGGATGAAGCCCACAAGTCTCGATATTCTATTCATCCCGGTGCCGATAAAATGTACCAGGACCTTCGCTACAAGTACTGGTGGCCGGGCATGAAGAAAGATATCGCTATCTATGTTTCGAAGTGCCTGACTTGCTCAAAGGTCAAGGCCGAGCATCAAAGTCCCTCTTGCTTACTCGTCCAACCCAAGATTCCCATGTGGAAGTGGGAGAGTATAGCCATGGACTTTATAACGAAACTTCCGAGCACGCCATCAAGTCACGACAACATCTGGGTTGCCGTTGACCGTTTGACCAAATCTGCTCACTTTTTGCCGATACGAGAAGACTACAAGGTAGAAAGATTAGCCCGAATCTACACCAATGAGATCATTTATCGACATGGGACGCCTCGCGACATCATCTCTGACCGCGATGTTCGGTTTACCTCGCGTCTTTGGGAAACGTTTCAATCTGCTCTCGGTACTACGCTTAATCTAAGTACCGCTTTCCATCCCCAAACCGACGGTCAGACTGAAAGAACGATCCGTACCCTTGAAGACATGCTCCGTTCGTGTGTCATAGATTTCGGTGGTAATTGGAATGCATACTTACCTTTGGTCGAATTCTCGTACAATAACAGTTATCATTCCAGCATTCAAATGGCACCATTTGAGGCATTATACGGAAGAAGATGTCGATCGCCTATTGTGTGGCACGAGATCGGATATTCGCAAATAACTGGTCCTGAGCTATTGCAAGAAACGACTGACAAAATCCTCCAAATTCGAGACAATCTGCTGAAAGCTCGGAGTCGTCAGAAAAGTTACGCTGATAGACGACGCAAGCCCCTTGAATTTGACGTTGGCGACTATGTACTCCTAAAGGTATCACCTTGGAAGGGTGTGGTCAGATTCGGCAAGAAAGGGAAACTCGCGCCTCGATATGTTGGACCCTTTAAGATTCTGGAAAGGATCGGAAAAGTGGCCTACAGACTCGAACTACCGGAGGAACTTAGCAACGTCCACCAGACTTTCCACGTTTCGAACCTCAGAAAGTATCTGGCTGAGCATGATTTACACGTTCCACTCGAGGATTTGCAAGTGGACGAAACATTTCACTTCGTGGATCGCCAAACCAAGCAGCTCAGAAGCTCGCGCATTCCCATTGTGAAGGTTCGATGGGAAGGCAAACGAGGCGTAGAGTTCACTTGGGAACTCGAAAGCGACATGAAGGCGAAGTACCCGCAGTTGTTTGTTACGGCTTCGGCCTAATTTCGGGACGAAATTCCATTAAGTAGGGGAGGCTGTAACACCCCTTGTTTCGAAAGTCAAAGTCATGATTGAAGTCAAAGGAAGAAAAGATTGCTAATTGCGATCTGTCATTCCTTTCTCAACTCCTGTTTGGACCTCTTTGACTTGAAAAAAGTCTAATTGTTTTATTACGTTAGTTTAATTATGTGGAGTACTTGTTAATAATCGAGGCTTAATCGATGTTTTATCGCTTATCGCATCGCAATCGCATTCGCAACCCGAATTACGCGTTCTGGATATTGTTTTACGTGTGTATGCCTTTTATGTGTTGCTTGTGTATGTTTATTTATGTTTATGTTGTGGTGATTAATCGAAACGCAATCGCAACGCTATCGCAATCGAATCGCAAACGCTAAACGCAAGTCATTTAGGATGATTGTATGTTAGATATAGTAGTTGGGATTAATGAGAAACTCTATCGCATCGCAAAACCCAACGCACGAAACAAAACGCCAAAACTCGGTCATCGGAGCCACTCGATCGGATGGTCACCCGATCGGATTGCCGCCCGATCGGACAACCATCCGATCGGTGACCCACTCGACCCCCTACACTTTCCTTTTTGGGAAACACTATAAATACCCTCCTGTCACATCATTATGATGTGACAGCTCCCTCTGCTCGACCCGGCAGCTTTCAAGCCTCTTTCTCTCGATTTCTCGCGATTCTTGTAAGTTTTCAATCCAAATCTTGTACTTTCTTGATCTACACGCACTCCTACACCTTTCTATCTTTTGAATCTTAACTTTTAACCGTGAAATCACTAGATTTGAGGTGTTATAGGATGATGTCATCATGGGGTTCTTATGAACTTCATGTTTTGGCTTCAATCCACCAAGAACAACTTAGATCTGGACGATTTCCACATGAATAAACAAAGATCTTGCATAGATCTGAACATATTCAAGGTAAAAAGGATTGAAAGATGGTTTTCTAACTTTCTTTCAACTCTTTACACTCAATGAACTCAAAACCGATAGAATCGGAGCTTGTTCTGATCTTCTACTCTTTCTTAGTGTTATGTTGGTTCAAGATCTGATTTCTATCAGAGAGACCCCCAATTTCAGGTTAAACATGAACCACCATCTCGGACAGTTAACCGGTCGGACTTGGGTGATTCCTATCCGATCGGATTACTTAGATCTGGATTAAGGTTTCTGTTGTTTAGCATGTATCGTATCGTCTCGAATCAAAACTTCAAACTATCAAAAACAACCAAGTGTCAAGACGATCAGGCTTCGGGACGGACTGCCGTCCGATCGGATTGCCATCCGATCGGACAGCCATCCGATCGGCCAGCACTTTGGTCCCACACTTAAAATTTTGATTCAACTATTGAGGATTTGAACATCGAACGGATTACCGTCCGATCGGATTGCCATCCAATCGAACTACCATCCGACCATGTGATGTTTGGACTTCAACACTTAAACAATTTTCAACATGATTCAATGCATTAACAATTCTAACGGATTGCCACCCGATCAGTAGACCGTCTGATCGAGTGACAACACTGCTGTGAACTTGTTCTCTGAGAATTACCTCGCCGAACGGATCGCCCTCCGATCGAACCGCCGTTCGATCGACCGACCTGAAAGGTATAGATACTTCTCTGTTTTCAAAATGCTACAATGAAAACTTCAAAAGGCAAACCATCATACACAAACACATCCTCACCAAGCGAGGTGACAATCCAATCGAATGGCCATCCGGCCGGATAACCATCCGAACGGATTGTCATCCGATAGACTGGCCATCCGATCGGATTGCCATCCGATCAGATTACCATCCTACACTATCACCTTGCACCGTTTTACGCGCCGCTTATCGTTTATGATATCGTTAAGTGTTCAGGCTAATCTCTTACAGCGCTCCCTTCAATCCAAGATAGTGTTTACTTGTTAAGCACAATCTGTAAGTATACTCGAACCCTTTTCGCTTTATGTACTTTTGGTGTTACATATGTTACTTATTCTAAATCACGATCGACACACAACGCAAACACTATTTATACGCTAACCGTTATTACATGCTACATGTTATTCGATAAATGCTTGTATGTTATGTTAACACAGTGATTGTTGCCTGACACCTTAGCAACGATAGTACTATAGTTTGGAATCAGCACCTGTCGTAGACAGGGGTTGTTAAGGGCTTTACTTCACGTGTCCCAGTGGGGATATGTGTTGCGCATTCTACAACTCGCAGTCACGTCTGTGCATATTTCTCTGTCGATAACCTACTTGTCTTCACTTTATACATGTTACATGTTGGTTATGCGTAAACGATTTCGAACTCTATTATATCTATTAAACTTGTATGCTCACCTTTACACTATGTGTATTGACCTCTATTTTAACATATGTGACAGGTGTTTAGGATGCTATCTGCTAGGATGCTTGCTATGTGGAACCGAAGTAGGAAGAGTCTAGAAACAAACAAACAAACAATTTATTTTTATTTGAAATCTGACTTGTCGGAACATGTTTTTGTTTGAAGAATATCTATGTCTGTAATAACTAGATTATCTTATGGGTTATGGTATGGGACATAATATTTAAACTATTTGGTAATTTAGTCGTTATGGAATTTCTTTGAACAATCTGTTTCGCTCAGTGTCGCGCCCCGATGTTTCCGCCATCGGTTGGGGTGTGACATGTATAAAACAATAAATGAAAATTGTAATTCAGTTTTTTGTAATGTTTAGTTTTGATTAATTCGGCTGTTTAAATCTTGTTAAAATGAATATTGTATAAAATGTTTAAAACAATAAATGTTGTAATATTTTTTTCAGATTAAGCCTTGTATATGCCTTGTATAGGTCCAACCGTCACAGTGATATGCCTTGTATAAAAAAACGGTGTATATGCCTTGTATAGATTACGCCTTGTATAGGTCAAACCGTCACAGTGATAGTTTTGATTTTTAAAGTTCCTGTTATACCGTCGCGTATAGACCTATACACGACGACTGGGTGTTGTATTATACTTTGAGGTGTCTAATAGATATAACCATATTTAATGTATGTGTATCTCTATGTTAGAACCCCGTGTATTACTCGGGTTGAATACATAAATATTATCGTAAACAAATAGTTTTAAGAAATATAATTAAAAAATATAATATCATTAATTTGTTACTTATAATTATTATGAGATTGATAAATAAATAAGTAGATTAGTATTTTGTTACTAATATATAAGTGAGTGATACCTAACATTCTTTGGAAACCCGTCTGTTACAAAGGTTGAATATCAAAAAAAGAAAAATATAAATTATGTTATATTAATACGTTAATATTTGTGCGTAAACACGATATATATGTAAATTAACTTTCGGGTACTACACTGATGGATGTCGTAAGGTCGGTCAAAAATAAAGTAAAGTGTCCTATTCACCTTTTACTAGTAAAGGACAAGTAGGGTGTCGAATCCACGGGGAATCAGTGGAAAGTGTACAAGTTTGTTGCTTTAATTATCATCTATTTCTAAACTAATTGCTTTTTGCAGTTTTGAGAATGATTGTGAAAACAAATATAAATTAGAGTTGTAAACAATAATGAGAAAAAGGACCAATCTCCGGGTTTTCAGGTTATGCAGAAAATCAGGTTACTTAGTTACTACCAATTGGAAATCACATAGACATGATTTGTAAAACTTGTTTTGATAAATAATTAACAGACAATATATTTGATTGCAATGAACCACCATCGAAACCGAGGATTGATGAAAATGAATAGTAGTCCAATTAATTGCCAATTTCAGATTTCATAAACATAGTCAAGTTCAATGATTAAAGATTTAAAACAATGACAATCTAGAATTTAATCCCGATCGTTGATGTACAAACCAAATAATTGATGAACTCAAATGATTACGATAATCTAATAATGTTTAATCGAACAAGAACAATAAAAACGACTAACCGAATGATTAATCAGTTCCTAATCCAAAAGTCGTAACAATAAGTAAACCAAAAGTTCAAACATTAACCCTATTCCCAAATACGGTCACGGGACGACTAGCCGCTCATGACGCGCGTATGATCTTCCAAAGCTTGGTAGAAAGTTGAACTCATGATCGATTCGGTATGTGCGGACGATTGATGGTGAATGATGATTTTAGAGTTGAAACTTGTATTCAATGACTGCCAAAAGTTGTTATACCCCAGGGCCGGCTCTGGGCCCGGCAAACCCATGCCGACGCCCGAGTCCCAAAATTTCAAAGGGCCCGAAAAGTCTTTATAAGCTTGTATATATATATATATATATATATTAAATTATATATTTAGCATATTCATCCGTTTATTATGCAAAAAATTATTGGTGGTGTAGTGGCAAAAACCATCTCAAAATAATCTAAAGGTCTTAAGTTCGAGTATTTGCTCCATCACTAAGTTTTTATTTTTGTAATTCATTTACCCTTAATCATAATTTTGGGCCCAATTCTTTTCGTCGCCCGAGACCTAAATTTTTTTAAGAGTTTTCGGGGACGGCTCTGTGGCTCCCCCCAAAATTCGATGGTGATGATGTTCTTAATATTGAGAGTTCCCCAAAACAATAAATGTGTGGCTGCCCATAATCGATGGATGTGAGTTCTTTTGAGAGCCCAAAAGTCTTGAATGATGGCCCAATTCGTGATGATCACATATTGATTTAAGAGTTGAAAACTAATAATGATTGCTCAATAATTCCTCCTGGTGGCTGCCCTCCAAAATAGTATATTTATGATGAAGTTTTCTTCTTCTTTTTTCGATTCAAGAGCCCAAGATAATAATATATGGCTGCCTATTAGACTAGAAGGTATGGTGAGCCTCATCCCCAAGGGAGGGATGGGCCGCCACGTCACCTGTCACGTCACCGGAAGTGAGGATGGGCCTAAAGGGATGGACTAAGGGGGTGGAGGATGGGGCTATATATATATATATATATATATACTATTATAAAAAGGAGAAGTGATGTACACACATGTAATTTTACATGGCGTCTATCATTTTATGCAATATGTACAAGTAAACAATGCTTATTTTATAAGGGTGTAATTGTAAAAACTAGGGAATTTTTTCAGACACTCTGAGGGTATAACAGTAAATCCACCTTCGCCCCATACTCAGACCCCCAAAATTATTTCCTTTTGTGCCCTCAAGAAACCTAAAAGACATCTGATAATCAAACGTAACATTGAATGTAATGGGAGCAATCAATCGCCCTTGATTATTGAAACCCAGCACCACCCCTTCTTCACCTTCATTGCAATGAATATGTAATGAAATCTTGAGAACGAACCGTTCAATATCCCTCTTCAAAACCCAAAGAAAGCGGATGCAAGATGGTTGCTCGGATGGAATCGTCCCCGGCGGCCCGTACTCGGTTCATCTCCTCCTGTGTTCAACATTTCGATTGCGTTATCGCAAATCTTATTGTTAAAGAAATCCAAGAACCGAATTGCAGGGTGAGTGACTTTAGTTTCTTGTATTGTTTGATGGATTCTCATATATCTTTTGACATGATTTCCGTTCTGAACACTTCGATCAGTTGTGTTTTTTGGGGGTAAATCAAGTTATTCCCTTCACCTCCATGTCCGGTGATATCTTTCAATCCAATGTCGTGAATCGTAACCCTAACCCATCGGTTTACCATCCGTTTCAACTGAATCGTGATTTGACCAGTCGCCAATGTAAGTCAGATGCAAATGTTCGATTAAAGTGTTCGAACCAGGAGGCGTTCTGGCCAGGTAAAAATCCCGAGTTCAATTTATGTCTAGCATGATTACCTCAGCCCTCGTTCTTTGTTTAATACTCGGATTTGATTATGGTTGCGGTCTCAACAAGACGTTTTTTTGTCATGTTTTGGCTACTCTATTACCAGAGTAAAATCAAAGTTGGGAGCATTGTAACAATTTTAATAAGCCTTCTTCGATTCAATCGAATTTCGGTCCTAGATTGTAATTTGGGTTTCCATTGATTTATTTAAACTTTTTTTCTTTCAATCAACAGAGATTTCAGTTGATAGCAACAAACTTTCAAATCTGCAAGGTAAAATGTAAACACCAGTTAAGTTTAGATCAAGATTTTCTGCAGTTGAATCTTGAATATCATGAATGTTGAATATATAAATAACTGTTGTATACGATCTGGGCTCTTTTTTACTTTTCAATACATTGTGTTCTTGTTTGTGAAGGCAAAGGCGCCAAGATGGCTACTGCGGTCAAGATTCGTGGCGACAACTGAAGAATTTGGGGTGATGTTAATCTGTGAAAAGGATCCATACCCACCCTTGTATTGTCTACAAGAGAGTTTTATTACAGTATGTGTTAATTATAGATATGTTTTTAAAATGTTATATGTTATATTATATAGATATTATTTTGCTTATATTTGTTGTTATTTGATCTTTACAAGGAATGATGACAAGAAGGACCAACGACAGGGTAAGTTTTACATCTTTTTTATCGAAAAAAAATAAAGTTTTCTGAATGATTAAGATTATTGTTATATTTGTTTATAATTAAAGGGTCTGGCTGCAAAAAAAATTTAACAACATAAAGAATTACCTGAGGTACTATTTTCACTACATAGCCGTTAAGATTTTTGTTTTAATTTATTTAGTGTGTACTTTATTAAAAGATGATTTTGTTTTTGTCAAAATCAGGTGAACCGAAGCAATCATCGAAGAGTATTGAGATCTTTGAAGATGAGGAGGATGATCAATCTGTACCCATGGTATTTCATCTTTCTTTCATGATTTTGTGCCTAATTTATAACTATTTTGGATATTAGTTTGGATTTGATACAAAACCTACTATATAAGATTGAGATGGAAGACTTATTGATTTACAAAATGGTTATTTTGAAATTACTGTATAGCTTCTAGGTTCTGAGTTTCTGGTTTTTAGCACCAGTTACAGGCGATCATGCCTCGGTTTACGCATGTTTAAAAGCCGGATATGCGTGCAGAGCCGATTACATGTACCAGAGCCGGGAAACGGGCGTCTAGCGACACGTTACTTGGCCCCGGCACGCACTTAACTACCTGCTCGACACATAACTGAGTCTCTCGTTCAGGCATAATGCGGCGTCTGTTACGCGTTTTTCTCGGGCACGTGTAACGGAGATGGAAAACGCGTGTTCGATACCATGTAACGGGAGTAAACTGTCACCGGTAAGTGCTTAACGCAGCGCTTGACGCGAAACCGGCTTTGCATGACTAGCACATTGAGGTACCTTCAAAGACTGTTTCTTTTTAATAACTACTAACAAAAGATTTTGAAAATAACCTGGTGCCCAAGCTTTAATTTTTTTGCTGGCTTGTTTTGTTATAACTAATTTTTGGATTTTTTAATGTCACATAATCACTTACATGATATTATTCGTGAGTTTTAAAGAGTAATTAGTTTGACTTTTGATAGCAAATTTGTTGATATTTACTGTTTTAATTTAATAGGTATTGGTGTCCTTTTGGTCCAGACTCCAGATCATCATAGAAAAGGTGAAATTAGACCAAGTAGGAATACTCTGGTATTATTCGTGAGATTTTAGTGACAATGATCCGTTTTTGTTGGGCATTTAAACAGAATGGCAGTTGCAGCAAATGATTCGATTTGGAACAAATAATCTAAAGGTATGTATGACCCATTTATTTGTCAATGGGTGTATCTGGGTTCTGTTTGATCTCAAACGGGTTAAATCCAAAAACATCAACTAAAAGGGAAACTGGTATAATAGGTTGGGTCAGGCGGGTTTGAATTGCTGGTTAAAAGGAGTTGATTCAATAAAAGGTTATTTTGGTTTGGGTCGGAGGGAATTTCTGGTCAGAACGGTTTGATTTACAAAATGGTTATTTTGAAATTACTGTACAGCTTCTAGGTTCTGAGTTTCTGCTTTTTGGCACCAGTTACAAGCGATCATGCCTCGGTTTACGCATGTTTAAAATCCAGATATGCGTGCAGAGCCGATTACATGTACCAGAGCCGGGAAACGCGCGTCTGGCGACACGTTACTTGGCCCCGGCACACACCTAACTACCTGCTCGACACGTAACTGAGTCTGTCGTTCAGGCATAATGCGGCGTCTGTTACGCGTTTTTCTCGGGCACGTGTAACGGAGATGGAAAACGCGTGTTCGATACCATGTAACGGGAGTAAACTATCACCGGTAAGTGCTTAACGCAGCGCTTCACGCGAAACCGGCTTTGCATGACTAGCACATTGAGCTATCTCAAAAAAATGGTATTTAGTGGATCATGTTGATACAGTTAGCCTTTCGAGAGGATGGGTGGCAATGACTAATTGACAATCTGATAAATCATCTTTCACATCGCATGTTTGTGTATTGATTAGGCCGAACTTTCAAGGATAGGTGTCAAAACACGAGAAGCTAGTATTTGGTGGATTGTAGCTGCAATTTGGACATTAGGTTTATATGAATGCTTAGACACTAAATGATATAGGAATGACGTTTGTTGAGCTATGAAGGTGGACAATAATTTGAGGTTATGCTACCAGTCATTTAAGTAATTTTTAGGGAGTAACATTATTTGGCTGTTAGAAATTATTAGACGATGAGTTTAGATAATGTGATACTGCCTAAAACTTATAAATGGGTTAAAAATACCCCTACGCCTGTTACTTTTAAGTATTTTATGTCAAAATTCTGATTCGATTTTTAATAAAATCACATGTTTTTTACATGATGCCGAATTTGTATAAAGGTTAGTTAATCATACATATTTTTCTGTATTTATCATCTATCATCTTTCGCATTACCAGTGTGAGTATTAGCAACATTACACTGTAATTCTGTAAGTAAAATTTAGGCCTGATGAAGTGGTTGTTGAGCATCTCATATTTACATAAGTTGGTTGTGTATTGAACATCTTTCACTCTCAAGACTGTCTTTCTTTAGATGACAATTTCATTAACCCTTTACTGTATTTCATATATTATATGTAATAGCATTCTTGATGCCTTTATATATCATTGCTTAGTGCTTACTATTGGCTATTCAATACTACATCTTGATATGAATATGAAAT
>JARYGA010027348.1:0-36677 GCA_030545235.1 Helianthus tuberosus
AGTTACAAACCATGACGAGTTTAAACGAGTTCACAAGGACTCAACAAAAGTACTTAAATAAAACCTGAGTTTAGAATTATGTATCCCGTCCAGGAAAGGAATACACTCTCTAAACTCAACAACCCTGGATAACATCTTTTATTCAAACGCAGCTTGACACATGCATACCCCGCCAGATCCACTAGTTCCCTGAAATACATGTAGTTTGAAAAAACATCAACAAAAGTTGAGCGAGTTCATGTGTATGTGAGTCTGTATAAATGTATGTCCCTGGTATGTAGCAATATGGAAAAACAGATCAATTAATGTGTATCTAATACATTAATAAGTGACATGGCCTAGGAAGCACTCAAACCTGTATGCATATTTCGTACCGGCCCCTCCGGCGGAACGACATAGTCACCACATGCAGCCACACGCAGGCCCATGGGTGGGGCTCGCAACACCCAATAGATCTATCACTCATGCCCCTCGGTCCTTATACAAGGATTAATGGTCTTAAGACAGTAGCCTACCCATTCACGTGATCTAGCAGTACATTCCTTAGCTAATCATACCATGTATACAACGTTTGTTATCAGTATATAACATGTATTTCACCCCCGAAGTTATAAAACTGAAAACAGTTAAGAGAAAAGGGGGGACATGAACTCACTATATTGCGTCTTCGTATCCAATGTAACTCGAAGCTCCCTCTAGAACGCACGACTACCTACAGGCGTACTATGGTCCGTTAGACGAGCGGGTCGTGCCTTGTCTTAGTATTGATTAATTCCTTTGAGTTACCTTTTAAAGTGTGTTCAATATGTTTGTAATAATACTTCTCGAGTATTGTTATTCGCATTCCCTTCCCAAGGATGGGAGTATCTCATACATGGTTATCCGTATTCTTGTATTTGCATATCTATCCATGTAGTGGCGTCGTATTCCGGTGTGTTAATCTAAAAGAATATATATCTTTAAGTCTCACTTAGGAATATATATAAATACACCTTATTTTTATTCAAAACAACATAGTCCAAGAAAATATATGTTTTTTCCCAAAAATACTATATTTCTTAATAAACCCAAGTAAACATACTTTTACTTTCCCAAATAATAATACATTTTCTCTTGTCCCAAAAATATGATATACTTGATAATATGTATAAAAATCACATTTTCTTTCCTTTAGTTTCCAAAATAATATCTACCAAAAATATATTGTATCAGTAACTACCGGATACTTCATAAGTTACGTTTTCTCGTTCGGTTTCCCAATATTAAGTGTGTAACTTAAATATTTTATTCCTTGCAATTTTTGGTATTATTTTGGAGTTGTAATTTTCATGGTATTCTGTAAGTTATATTATTTTACCCTAAAATAATATAACTAGTTCACAAAATATACAAATAATCACACAAGTGTCATAGTATAAAATATATATTCTAAATATATCTTTACCCATTTTTATTTACGAAAACCAACCTCCAATACTTGTATTTTTGTTACAAAAATCTATGGTAAGGTTTATTTTGAAAATCACAGTTTAAAGCATACTAGTAAACACTTGTTAGAAAAATATTTTCTAAGTGTTGGAATTTTTAGAAAAATTTCGCCAGAGTTTCCTTTGTAAATGGAGGTGTCCATGCTTATTAGCATATCATTTTCTTTTCAAAAATTCATTCAATCCATTCACAATCATCAATAATTAACCTTTACTCTCCAATTTTGCCAAAATCAAGTAATAACTACTACTTCATGAACTTGAATATTTGTAAAAATATGTAGTAACTTACTAGTATTCTTAGTAAGCCTTGTTACCCTTTGAAATATGATTAGTTCTTTAAAAACTTCATTTTTAACGAATTTAAATGTTTACAACTTCCAATCATATTTTCTAAAAATACTTCTTTATGACATTTTCTTGTTACACAAGTGTTTCTACACTTGTTTATCCACCAAAAATGAGGTTAGTTTATGTAATATCCAAGAGTTTATGAAACTTATATTTTTAACTTGGTTCTTTTGAAAAACCACTCATGGATCTTTAAATCTACATGATTATTAACCTACTTTGATCTTTATTTTTCAAGAAACCATTCATTCAAGTTCATGATTAAACATGGAGGTGATTCTTTTATGTAAATCACTAATCACCTCCTAACTTGTTAACTTAAGTTTTTAATCTTAATTTAACAAGTTTCACCATGATGTTTAACATCATCTCACTAGTAATCATCAATAATACAAAACAACATCATACTTAGCATTACTTCTTCATTTTAACAATATTTCATCATCAAGTTAGTTTATGTTCAAGTCTTGTGTTCATGATCTATTCTTGTTCATAAGATTTCATCATACAATAACTATTAACCAGTCTAAACATGAAGTAAAATGAGGATTCAAGAGACTTACTACTAGCTTTTAAGCTAGGGAAGATCAAGAGTAGAAATGAGGTGGTTAATAGCAAATAGAGAAGGTCCTTCAACTTCCGAGAACACCGAGCTTAGTTGTATGACCTTTATCACCCTTGTATGCTTGTGGAATGGATGAAGGAGCTTGAATGATGATGATGGTGGTGGCTCTTGGGGTCGGCCGAAACCAAGAAGAGAGGAAAGAGGAGTTTGAGTGAAATGTGTGTTGGATGAGAATGATGGTTCAAGTCTCTTGGTTCTTCTTATAATCCTCCAACACCTCATTAACCATTAGTTAAAGTGTTCCTTAAGTACCCAACATATCCATTAAACAATCAAAGAAAATCAAATGGTGGGGTCCCACTTCATAACCGGTTTGGGGGGGGGGGGGGTTGGTTTGGTTGAAATGTGATGGTAATTAGTTAGTTTAGTTAGGAGGTAAGTAGTTTAGTTAAAGGTTTAAGTGTGTTATGTAATATATAGTGTGTTACGGTGTTCGGGGACCCTAACTAGCTTAGAAAAAGTGAAACAATGTGTTTAACAATATTTTTGTGTTCCGGGTAATGTCCGGTTTTTCGGTCAGATATCGTACCGTTAAAGTGATAAGTTACACCGTATAGTGTCTTTTATGTATCTTTTAGTGACCCTTTTAATTCCCGACACTTAGGAAAACATACAGGGCCATTTTGCCATATTTTTGCAAGTGACTAGCATATTAAAATGCTGAATTTTGTTAATAGATGCAGAATTTTGCATTATAAGTGGGTTTTAGGCACTTTCCGGCACCTAAACTATCACCTAGTGACGCAGTTTTATGGTCCTTACTTCCCTACACTCCATACTAGTGTAGTACCCTGTCTCTGGCTCATACTGGGCCTCAATATATTGTTTATCTATGTGCTGGTATTGTCAGCATGTTTCTGAGTTATCCGCTCACTGTGCTAACTGTGCTTTGTGCATCAAGTATGTCACTAAAGTTTGTATGTAATGAATGTAGTGACAGTATGAAATGTGATGCATATGTATGTGTGTAACAAAAATCAGAAAGCAGTTTAAATCATCAGTTGTAATTAAGCACAGTCATTAAGCATAAATTAATATTGATTAGACGTACGGATGCATGCAAATTTGACAGTTGTCACATTCTCCCCCGTTAAGAAAATTTCGTCCTCGAAATTTGTACTACCTTAACTCCTTATGGTTACGTCACATGTGTATGTATATGAATAATACTGAGGTAGATAATCACCAAACCGAATCAAACCTTACTCACATCAGGTGAGTCCAAGAATATGTAGCAACCCGAATCCTATGGTTAACAGGTATGTGCTTTTAGCATTTGATGTCATAGGTACAAGCCGTATTGACGTATAGTTTAGTGTAATCCAGTTAACAGGGGGTTCCACAAAAGAGGAGTTTGACTAATAAGATTCTCAAACGATCGATCGCAATATGCAAACGAGTTTTCACAAACCATAGCATCCGCTATATGAATTCAAAATCAACAACTCAAATGTAATAGTAAAATGATCTGTCAACTCCCGAGTAAATGAATGGTAAGGTTTAGTGTGTTGACATTCTTAAATTTCGGAAGTACACCGAATGAAATACAAGCGAACCTGGTGTATCATTGTCGTGATTCGTAGTTGCATCAGAAATGTTTAAATGACAAGTCAAACGGAAGTATATGCAGTTTTGTGTGAAATGGTTGACCCTGATTAGCACAAGTTACAAGTTTGAAATGACATAATTCAAGTATAGTGGTGACTGAACAAGTTCACCGCGTTGGAAATCAAATGAACATGTACCGAAACAAGCCTGAAGATTTGATTTACACAATGTCATAGAGTTTTCGGTTGAGTATGGAACATCAAAAAGCCACTGTTTTTTATCGCAGGTGAGAAAGCAATAAATACCGCAGGGTATTCAATTTATAATGAAAGAATCGTTCGGGGGTACATCGTGGTAGGAAATGAATCTATGTACCCTTGTCTTAACACACAACTGTGTTGAGACTGCTTTGATTGTGATAAACAAAACGGATTTAGAGCAAGTCAATAAATAAACAACTAAATCCGTGTATGAAAGGCGTAACCAATTCAGTGCAAGCTTAAATTTCTGTGAAGGTATCACCGCAAGGTGTCAAAACCAACAACGATTTAGTGCAGTCGTAGACCAGATAAACCTACTACGACTTGGAACAAGTGAATCTTTGCAAGAATAAATTCGAATACGATGCTCTCAATACATCATATGGCGTTTTAAATTGAATATATGACATGGACAAGTTCGAGCAATTGAACTTGGTTTTAGCGTAATTCGACAATAAACGTATGTATCAACAAAGGAAATCTCGGCATGATCACAAAGATAAACCATGAATGTAACTTGAAATAAATGAAGTTTAAAGAAAGTGTGTAACAAAAGAGCCAACAATAATAATAATGCAGGTCATTCGAATCACGAATTAGTAATTAGGTTTAGCAAAGTAATAATTGAATTTTAATGACGTGTTCGTTCGAAACGAAACCACATGCGTAGCAAATGGTGCATGTGTGTCATAAAAGTTTCCGAGTACTGAATCCATGAGTATTTGCTAAAATGAAGAAATGACCAAGTATCGAAACAATTGCGTGTTCGCTCTCAGCAAAGAAAATTAACGCGACGCAACTACCATTAAGGGGAGTAGAGATGTAAGATCTACTTGCTAGAAGCAAAAGAAATTCGAGTACTTTCTGTTTGGTAAACGGAACTGGCATATATGTCAGGTTAATGGTGTCTGCTTGAGTTAACAGATGTGGTTCCTAAGTAACAACCTTTGTGAATTTGGACCTGGGTTCCCGATGGTCCTAAGTACATGTTTCCTAGATTCTCAGAGTTTCGTATTCGGTGTAGAATCGTTCTGTGCATTGTGTAGGAAACACCATTCTTGTGTACGTTAAAGCAAGTTATTGTCCCACAATTTTCCCGGTATACTTTCTTTCTGAACTTGCAGCTATCGGCACTTGATCATTAATCAGTCGGAAAATAGAAGTTGGATCCTCCCAGTTAGTTAAACAAGTAATTCGTTAATCCTTAGCAAGAGTCACCAACTCTTGTTGGTTAGCTCGTTCGGCTCCTGGTAGTCTGATGTTCGTACGAAAGCTATCGTCCTTCATCTTGATGAGCAAAACTGGAGTTACCCAAAGTGGGAACTTGGTCTGTTATCTTCCTCCTCTATCAGCTACTGGAGCTACACTGTCAATCCTTGCAACACCGGAGGTGTATGTCGTTAAGGTGCATTAACAGCAGGCGCGGCGCCTGGAATTAAATTGATGCGAAATTCGACTTGTCGTTGAGGAGGTAGTTCTGGCAAGTCTTTGGGAAAGACTTCAGGATATTTCCCTATCACGGGAATATCTTCGAGTTTTGGTTCTTCGGCTCCCTTGTCCACGACATGAGCCAAGAAAACAACACATCCTTTACGCAACAATTTTTGTGCCTTCAAGTATTTGGTAATCTGTAGAGGCGTATCCTGCTTCATGAGTCACGATCATTCCTTCGTTCGTTCGCCATTGGGATGCGGATATCAATCTCCGCTCGATTGCTTGACAACTGGTCCATCTCAGTTACCACGTCAAGACTTCTCCTTAACTAGTTCTTATCAAGTACTGGATATCTATCTTACGTACTGCTAAAACAAGTATATTATGAAGCTAAAATTCGACAATAATGTCAAATAGCACAGACGTATAACATTGACTACTATGAGGCATACCGATGGCCACGTTTGGATCCTAGCGTGCTTCCCTAGCTCCGGTGTTAGACATTCTTCCCACGATTTTATTTAATCTCCCTTGGGCAATCTTTCCTAAAGTGCCCCATATCACCGCAGTTATAACATCCCTTACCTTTATTTCCACGTTTCGTCTCATGCCAACACGTTTCCCTGCTGTGCCCCACTTTGCCACAGTTGTCACACTTTCCATTTTTACATCGCCCGGTATGATGTCGCCAACACTTGTCGCATTGAGGTAGTTTACCCATGTACTCTTTTCCCTTTTTGGCCTTGTTGTTGCTATTCGCCTGAGTACCCTGCTTGAAGTTTGCAAACTTTCTCTTGTTGTCTCCAGATGACTCTACATGAGTCTCCTTCTTCTCCTCAGAGGTTGAAAATTTGTTCAACCTGATTGCCTCTTCAGTCAAGGTCACACTTAGATCAATGGCTTCAGCGATCGTTGCAGGCTTTGATGTTGTCACCATGCTCATGATTTGGGGTGCCAATCCCTAAATAAAACGCTCAATCTTTTTAAATTCTGGTTCTACCATGTAGGGGACAACACGCGATAGAACATGGAATTTCTCCACGTATTCAGCTATTTTTTGTCCTTCCATCTTCAAGTTCCAGAACTCAGTTTCCACCTTCTGGCTTTCTGCTCTTGAACAGTATTTCTTATGCATTAGTTCTTTCAGTTGATCCCATGTCAAAGCATACGCAGCAGCCTCGCCCATTGTCTGAACCTGGAGTTTCCACCATGACAGAGCCCCATCTTGGAACCGTCCAGAAACGTACATAACCTAATGCTCTGGGGCGTATTTGCTCACACGTAAAACAGAATCTGCCTTCTCAACCCAGCGTACGAAGGCTACGGCACCCCTAGTGCCATCGAAATGCAGGGGCTGGCAGCCCAAGAACTGCTTATAGGTACAGCCTGCGATATAAGCCACATTATTCGCGTAAGGTATTAGAAAGGCACTCGTGGAAATGTCCAAACGTTTTGTAATGTGTCTTAAGGGACTAAACATTACCGTTGGGTGGGTTGTTTCCTGAGGTACCTCCGCTGCACTCGGAGCGAAGGGCCTCGTACTGTGCGATGACCTGTAAGATGCGTTCTTGAAATTCCGCCTCTGTCGTCGGCAGAGGGTTGTTGGTATCGGTGTTCCCTTGAGTCGACATCTTCCTAGAAGAAGATCGGTTGGGTCAGGTCTTATTAAAGTCGTAAGTACAAAAGCATCTTCTTAACGAATGAGACCCAAGAAGTGTATTACATATATGTATATACGCAGTTGTTATAATAATCAATCTCATATCATCACAATTATAGCACAACTTGTAGATAGGAATGTAGCAATTAAGCATGTAGCATTATAGTTATAGCACAAATATGCAGATCAACAATGTGCTTAGCGAGGGCATAGCGGCTGAGCTCCCATTAGTCATTGACCAGGAAGTATTGTTATATGTTTAATGGGGAATGTGACGATTGAGCTTTCATCGTTTATCGACCACACTCACGTTGTTTACAAAATGCATTACATCAAAAGGGACACAGAGTTACCCCACCCTTGCCCCATAAGTCTATCAGTGTATCAAAATCACGTGGTCAAAAGTAGCCTTTAAAAAGTCTCCGCAATCCCAACTCATTTGTAGTGTCCTTACCCAAGAGTAATGTAATCCGCATAAATCCAGAAATCAACTATACTAGTGATGAAGGTGGAGAAGGGAAGAAAAGCAAACTGCTAACATGTGCGAGCTCCTCCTAGAGCTTGTATATACGTCGAAGTAATTAACTGGTCTGCTGCTGGACAGTAAGGAAACGAGCGTCAACACCTAAGATGGGTGCAAGAGCAGCAGGTGAGAGCGCAAAAGAAGTCTTTGATAATTATGGAGTATCGAAGTATACTGGCAATAAACATGGTGGAGGTTGTGGTGTCAGCTCAATCTCCAAAACTTTGTGACTTATATCCTCAAGCTGTAGCTGACGTTACAGGAGCACTCATTCCGTGTATATCCTCCATAATGTGAGGGATGGCAAGGGTCTAAAATCAGCATAGTGTATTATCGAAATGGCTCGTCCAGCGTTGTAGAGGTAAATGTAGCAAACGGTGCGACCTGTGAGGTTGGGGAAAATGCTGCTGTAGAAAAAGGATCGTTATGCGGGTGCTGACCTGGAGTTCCTTCCCGGGGTGCGGGTATGTCTTGAAAGAAAGCAATAGGCAAACTGGTGCGATGGACGTCGGACTCCACAGGAGGAAAGGAGTAACATCAGTGGGTGCGGGTGCAGTGGCAATTTTCCTGAAAAGGATGATCAACAGGTGTAGGTACGGGTCATCTACAAGGGGTGCAATGTCTGTTAAATAAAAAGAAATAGGGTCATGATCAAGCAAGGGCGTAGGGTTAGTAAGTGTAACATCAAGGTGGCCCACAAGGAACTGAAGCTGCCTCAGGGGCAGGTTCTGGGTCGTGTGAGGGTATGTGATCTTGAGCAGGTGTTAGTGCAGTAGTCAAAACGGCGGCGTCGTCCGTGTCTGTAGCAAAAAGCGGTAACCTGCCTGTTCGTAAAGCCGTAAATGTCGTAGACTCAAAGGAGTCTGAAATCGAATGTATACTAGAATCAGAGGATAGCTTGATATTAGGGATCTCAAAACGTAAAATTTGTAACAACGTTCTCATCTAACTTTCCATCATCCTGGGTGTCAACGGGAGGATCATCAACAAGCAAATTAATGTCGTCATTAAACAATTTTTCAAGAGGCAAATCCTCGGGGGAAATAACCACGGGAGGTACGGCGTCGAGGATCAGAGCCAGGAGGTGCTCTCCACCGAAGTGTCCAAATGGTAAGGTGGTCGTGGACCGAAACAAGAATGACAGGTAGATTCTCGTCAAGGAAGCCATCAACAAGAGTAATTCATTGCCAAAGTCTGGCAGCGCGGACGGTTGGAAGTCGTCCTCGTCCTTGGTCAGCATGTCAGGGTCACTCTCAGTGTCTGACGTAAACGTCTCCGGCGCAGGTACAGTCTCATCATCTGTGGCGGTGGCCATAGGGTCGTTATCATCTGACAATTCATTCCCTGAGGAAGGTGACGTGTGCGCCGGTACATAGTAGTCATAGCATGCATTTTCACAGTAATCTTTAACACTTTGTGTATTGCAAATAAAGACAATTCATAATGTAATCATGTATCCACATATTTCGTCCTAGTCTTCCCAGATTATCCCACCCAGTCTCTCAGACTAAGCTCCCTAGTCTCTCAGACTAACTCCCTGGTCTCTAAGACCAACTCCCTGGTCTCTAAGACCAACTTTCCCAGCCTCTAAGACTAAATCCCTGGTCTCTAAGACCAACCTCCCAGTCTCTAAGACTAAATCCCTGGTCTCTAAGACCAACCTCCCAGTCTCTAAGACTAAATCCTTGGTCTCTAAGACCAACCTCCCAATCTCTAAGACTAAATCCCTGGTCTCTAAGACCAACCTCCCAGTCTCTAAGACTAAATTTCCCCCAGTCTATAAGACTAATCCTCCCTCAGCCTCTAAGACTGATCCTTCCTCAGCCTCTAAGACTGATCCTCCCTCAGCCTCTAAGACTGATCTTCCCTCATCCTCTAAGACTGATCCTCCCTCAGCCTCTAAGACTAATCCTCCCTCAGCCTCTAAGACTGATCCTCCCTCAGTCTCTAAGACTGAACTATAAATATAAGTTTGAAATGTGTATTTGTGCCTTTTTGTTTGTAAAAAAAATGTTTGTTCCCTGGATCTGGACGTTTTGTGTATGCAATGAAAACATGTCGTAAAACGTTTTCGTGAGAGCCCTAATGATCGTAGTCTAGACTCGAGAAAGAATCCTAGTTCGCTACGATCGAGGCTCTGATACCAAGCTGTCACACCCTGGCTTTTGCGGAAGCGTGGTTTATTTGGTGTGACTTCTTAATATCATAGCAACAATCATAACAATGCTATATGATAAAAACACGAGATGTTTATCCATTAATAAAGTCTAGAAACTACCACAATACCATTGTTTGAAAACCTCAATACCGAATTTAGTTACAACCCATGACGAGTTTAAACGAGTTCACAAGGACTCAACAAAAGTACTTAAATAAAACCTGAGTTTAGAATTATGTATCCCGTCCAGGAAAGGAATACACCCTCTAAACTCAACAACCCTGGATAACATCTTTAATTCAAACGCAGCTTGACACATGCATACCCCACCAGATCCACTAGTTCCCTGAAATACATGTAGTTTGGAAAACATCAACAAAAGTTGAGCGAGTTCATGTGTATGTGAGTCTGTATAAATGTATGTCCCTGGTATGTAGCAATAAGGAAAAACAGATCAATTAACGTGTAGCTAATACATTAATAAGTGACATGGCCTAGGAAGCACTAAAACCTGTATGCGTATTTCGTACCGGCCCCTCCGACGGAACGACCTAGTCACCACATGCAGCCACACGCAGACCCATGAGTGGGGCTCGCAACACCCAATAGATCTATCACTCATGCCCCTCGGTCCTTATACAAGGATTAAGGGTCTTAAGACAATAGCCTACCCATTCACGTGATCTAGCAGTACATTCCTTAGCTAATCATACCATGTATACAACGTTTGTAATCAGTATATAACATGTATTTCAACCCCGAAGTTATAAAACTGAAAACAGTTAAGAGAAAAGGGGGGACATGAACTCACTGTATTGCGTCTTCGTATCCAATGTAACTCGAAGCTCCCTCTAGAACGCACGACTACCTACAGGCGTACTACGGTCCGTTAGACGAGCGGGTCGTGCCTTGTCTTAGTATTGATTAATGCCTATGAGTTACATTTTAAAGTGTGTTCAATATGTTTGTAATAATACTTCTCGAGTATTGTTATTCGCATTCCCTTCCCAAGGATGGGAGTATCTCATACATGGTTATCCGTATTCTTGTATTTGCATATCTAGCCATGAAGTGGCGTCGTATTCCGGTGTGTAAATCCAAAAGAATATATATCTTTAAGTCTCACTTAGGAATATATATAAATAAACCTTATTTTTATTCAAAACAACACAGTCCAAGAAAATATATATTTTTCCCAAAAATACTATATTTCTTAATAAACCCAAGTAAACATACTTTTACTTTCCCAAATAATAATACATTTTCTCTTGTCCCAAAAATATGATATACTTGGTATTATGTATAAAAATCACATTTTCTTTCCTTTCGTTTCCAAAATAATATCTACCAAAAATATATTGTATCAGTAACTACCGAGATACTTCATAAGTTACGTTTTCTCATTCGGTTTCCCAATATTATGTGTGTAACTTAAATATTTTATTCCTTGCAATTTTTGGTATTATTTTGGAGTTGTAATTTCCATGGTATTCTGTAAGTTATATTATTTTACCCTAAAATAATATAACTAGTTCACAAAATATACAAATAATCACACAAGTCTCTTTGTATAAAATATATATTCTAAATATATATTTACCCATTTTTATTTACGAAAACCAACCTCCAATACTTGTATTTTTGTTACAAAAATCTATGGTAAGGTTTATTTTGAAAATCACAGTCTAAAGCATACTAGTAAACACTTGTTAGAAAAATATTTTCTAAGTGTTGGAATTTTTAGAAAAATTTCGCCAGAGTTTCCTTTGTAAATAGAGGTGTCCATGCTTATTAGCATATCATTTTCTTTTCAAAAATTCATTCAATCCATTCACAATCATCAATAATTAACCTTTACTCACCAATTTTGCCAAAATCAAGTAATAACTACTACTTCATGAACTTGAATATTTGTAAAAATATGTAGTAACTTACTAGTATTCTTAGTAAGCCTTGTTACCCTTTGAAATGTGATTAGTTCTTTAAAAACTTCATTTTTAACGAATTTAAATGTTTACAACTTCCAATCATATTTTCTAAAAATACTTCTTTATGACATTTTCTTGTTACACAAGTGTTTCTACACTTGTTTATCCACCAAAAATGAGGTTAGTTTATGTAATATCCAAGAGTTTATGAAACTTATATATTTAACTTGGTTCTTTTGAAAAACCACTCATGGATCTTTAAATCTACATGATTATCAACCTACTTTGATCTTTATTTTTCAAGAAACCATTCATTCATTCAAGTTCATGATTAAACATGAAGGTGATTCTTTTATGTAAATCACTAATCACCTCCTAACTTGTTAACTAAAGTTTTTAATCTTAATTTAACAAGTTTCACCATGATGTTTAACATCATCTCACTAGTAATCATCAATAATACAAAACAACATCATACTTAGCATTACTTCTTCATTTTAACAATATTTCATCATCAAGTTAGTTTATGTTCAAGTCTTGTGTTCATGATCTTTTCTTGTTCATAAGATTTCATCATACAATAACTATTAACCACTCTAAACATGAAGTAAAATGAGGATTCAAGAGACTTACTACTAGCTTTTAAGCTAAGGAAGATCAAGAGTAGAGATGAGGTGGTTAATAGCAAATAGAAAAGGTCCTTCAACTTCCGAGAACACCGAGCTTAGTTGTATGACCTTTATCACCCTTGTATGCTTGTGGAATGGATGAAGGAGCTTGAATGATGATGATAGTGGTGGCTCTTGGGGTCAGCCGAAACCAAGAAGAGAGGAGAGAGGAGTTTGAGTGAAATGTGTGTTGGATGAGAATGATGGTTCAAGTCTCTTGGTTCTTCTTATAATCCTTCAACACCTCATTAACCATTAGTTAAAGTGTTCCTTAAGTACTCAACATATCCATTAAACAATCAACGAAAATCAAATGGTGGGGTCCCACTTCACAACCAGTTTGGGGGGGGGGGGTTGGTTTGGTTGAAATGTGATGGTAATTAGTTAGTTTAGGTAGGAGGTAAGTAGTTTAGTTAAAGGTTTAAGTGTGTTATGTAATATATAGTGTGTTAGGGTGTTCTGGGACCCTAACTAGCTTAGAAAAAGTGAAACAATGTGTATAACAATATTTTTGTGTTCCGGGTAATGTCCGGTTGTTCGGTCAGATATCGTACCGTTAAAGTGATAAGTTACACCGTATAGTGTCTTTTATGTATCTTTTAGTGACCCTTTTAATTCCTGACACTTAGGAAAACATACAGGGCCATTTTGTCATATTTTTGCAAGTGACTAGCATATTAAAATGCTGAATTTTGTTAATAGATGCAGAATTTTGCATTATAAGTGGGTTTTAGGCACTTTCCGACACCTAAACTATCACCTAGTGACGCAGTTTTATGGTCTTTACTTCCCTACACTCCATACTAGTGTAGTACCCTATCTCTGGCTCATACTGGGCCTAAATATATTGTCTGTCTATGTGCTGGTATTGTCAGCATGTTTCTGAGTTATCCGCTCACCGTGCTAACTGTGCTTTGTGCATCAAGTATGTCACTAAAGTTTGTATGTAATGAATGTAGTGACAGTATGAAATGTGATGCATATGTATGTGTGTAACAAAAATCAGAAAGCAGTTTAAATCATCAGTTGTAATTAAGCACAGTCATTAAGCATAAATTAATATTGATTAGACGTACGGATGCATGCAAATTTGACAGTTGTCACATAGAGTACGTTTTCTATAATTATTGAAGACAAAGGACACAGTTTGTAATAAGTGAGATATATAAAGGACGATTTTTGTAATTTACTCTTGAAAATACGTCAGTTTACACTGGTAAATACAATTAACCGACCCATTTGAAAATGTTTATGAAAATTGGTCTAGGTGCACATGGCACAAAAATCATTTATAACTTGGGAAAATCTTTATTAAAATCTTGTATACAGATTTACATGTTTGTCATACAATTGGGGCCGACTCACCACTTATAAAACCCACAAAGGAGTTATCCCCAACTTGTGGGTAATTTAATATTTAGCATTGCATCTGTCAGGTGTATGCCTACACCCCGTGCATAGGTCGTGGCCATTAATAACTTAAATGAGCCGAGGATATCCAGGACACGGTCGTTAACCCCCAATGTTTATGTTATCAAACAAAACAGATCAAAACGGGTTATGCAGATTTATTAAATCACAATCTGATTAAATGATCTCATACCCGACCAAGCGGTATTAATATATCGTACCCCAAGCCCGTATAAGGGAAAATAAGTTAAAAGTATTTACCTGAGCTACTGTTCGATTCACAGCAAGATTTATATAACTCAGAAGTGTCCAATCTAACTAAATGTAGATAGCTTTTACCGGGAGGCTATAGTCTGGAATGATGGTAATATATAACCAATTTAGAATGCTAACGGGTCTTATTTATGTCATAGACTTAAACCGGCTAACTAAAGTTTTAGGAACGGTACGATACGCTGGATTAAGCGATGACTGGAATAGAATGAAATTTGGACCCAACAAGTATGAAGACTTGTTTAATATGGGTAAACTAAATACATTCCAGATTTTTAAACTAAAAATGATAAGGTTAAACCTGTTTCGGTAAACTAGTTACGTAAGTCTAACCGTACGCGTATAAGCGATGACGAGTAACCGGACAAGTCATGAATAAGTTCCATATGCCAATATACTTTAAACAAGCTATAATATCAATAGGATATCAACTTGTATGTCCGTTAAGGTTTTGAAATCAAACCATGCCTCATAAGGGCGTTTCGGTCATTTTACGACCTATAAAAGAAACTTGCGTACAATCCGATGTTACGGCCATAAACATCTTGTGAAAACAATTTATTTATGATATAATATCAGTATGATATAAAAAATATGTGTGTTTTATAGATTAAAACCAAACTATGCTCCGTAGGGGCATTTTGGTAATTTCACACATAGTTTTGAAGGCTAATCTGGGAGTCTGAGTTTACGTTATATTCCTACTTGTTAAAATATTTAAAATTATTTATAAAATAAGTAGGTAACAAGCCTTGGTTGGTAGTTATGGTTTAAAAACCATACTACGTGACGAAATGGCGTTAAAATCGTTAAATGACGATATGTGCGATGTTTAAGGAAAACTGATGTTATGATCTGGTCCATATGACTAAAATATGTTAATTAATATAACATATCAGTAAATAAAAGGTCTTGTATGAAAATTATGCTTTCAAATCGTTTTAGGTGCAAAAACGGCATTATCGTCATTTAAAGACATAATTCAAGAACGTATGCGTAAACTCAGTTTGTAACCTGAATGGACATCCCAAATTATCCTAATTATGATATTATATTAGTAGGAAAATGGGTTTGTTATGAAAAAATATGCTTAAAACCGATCTATGCGCCTAAAGGGCACTTTGGTCAATTTAAAGCATAAATTACGTTACTTCACGAAAACTCAGTTTATGATCAGGTTCATAACATCGAAATATGTTAAACATATTAACATATCAGTAGCTAAGTTTTTTGAAAGCTTATTGGTGTCTAAAACCTTATTTTCACTAAAAAGGGCATAACGGTCAAAGTATGGCATAATTACGGTAAATTGCATAAAACTCGGATTACTAGCATGATCATATAATGTAACCTTATAGAGTTATGCTACATCATAACATGATCATAACAAGACCTTAAAATCAAAAACATACTAGTCTAATTTGGTTCATAATCGAAAGTCAAAGCAGAAGTCAAACTTCACGACTTTCGGTTACGAACCGACCCTAAAACTGGAATTGACGAGCCGAACATGTTTACACATGTTCTTATAATTATTACCAAGTTATTTAAGTTTAAAAACATAATTTAAAACATGTTTAAACTCAGTTTATGTTTATTTCAAAAACTGACCCGTTTGACTTTTAAAATAGTAACACGTTGACTTGTCAAATGACCAAGCAAACGTGACTCGTCAAATGACCAAGCGACGCCACCACATAACACACCAGCAAACAAGTTTCAATCTTGGCACATTTGGTCCCTGCACCTTTATATGCATAATATCTTTCAATTTAGGCACAATTAACCCTTCTAGTTAGTTTGTAGATGATCTTGAGAGTATAACCAAACACCATTAGGTCGGGTTTCGTTAAACGATCACCAAAAACACTAGTTTCTTCTCGTTGACGCTTTTAACCCTTCTTCTTGAAAGTTCGCGTAATTAACACATAACGATATCGAAACTTTGTGAATTTATTATCACTTATTCTTGAGAGTATAATCGAACATTACGAAGCCTCGGGTTCGTTAAAAGGTCAGTCAGAGGTAAGAATTAACATGTTGACACGTTTAACCCTTTTATCTTGTAAACTTTAGATTACTTTCACAAATGGCTTCTTTTGTCCGAATATTTACTCGTTTAAGAATACGTTCATCGTGTGTGGTCAATCAGAGGCATAAGTTTAGCATGTTGACACTTTTAGTCCCTCCATATTCATAGTTTTCGATTTTTGATGAAATTAGTCCCTCGTAGTCAACGTTTTACATTATTAGGCTCTAGTACACGTGTCAACACATCATTGGACACGTTTTTACGAGGTGTTACATCCTTACCCCCTTAAAAGAAATCTCAACCTCGAGATTTGCTTAAAAAGATAGGAGTACTTCTGTCACGTAGTGAACACGACCTCCCATGTATAATCGGGTCCTTTACGGTATCCTGCTTAACCTTAATAATAGGTATATGTTTTCATCGGAGCTTCTGTGACAACTGTCACTTTCCTGTACATTCCGTACACTAATTGAACAGTAATCTGTGCTTTAATAACTGTGCATGATCTAGCTTACAAGACAAATGAATTTCTGATTACCGTTATATACATACAATGGCATTTCATGTTGCAAGACTTTTATCATTACTACATGCAACACGATATAGTTCTAATAATGCACAGAACAGAATTGCCACCATTATCAGACAAACTAAAAGAACTGACAGGAGTTCAGTACATAGACAGACAATGTTTTGAGAACCAGTGTGAGTCAGAAACCAAGTTCTACACTAGTATAGTGTGTAGGGAAGTAAGGACTACAAAACTGCTTTTCTAGGTGATAGTTTAAGTGCCGGAAAGTGCCTAAAACACACTAAAAGTGCATAATTCTGCAGAAAATAACCAAAATTCAGCTATTTTCAGCATTTGAACTCCAACATATAAGGCAGAATTATGACTAAACGGTCCTGAATGCTTTCCTAAGTGTCGGGAATTAAAAGGGTCACAAAAGGGTACATAAAGATCACTAAACGGTATAATTTGACACTTTAACGAACCGGTATCTAACCGAACAACCGGACATTACCCAAAACACCAAAATTATACTAGAAGCATTGTTTTAATGTTTCAAAGCTAGTTATGATCCCCGAACACCCCAAAACACTATATAACACATCATACACATAAACACCTAACTAATATACTTGAAATCTAACTTAGTTATCTAACTTACCATTTAAACTCACACTTACCCCCCCCCCCCTCATGGTTTACGGCATCAAGGGTGTGGCCCCACACCTTGATCTTCATAATCTCACTAGATTTCCTTAAAACTTCCTAAGATATGCCAAAGATTGTGCATGTACTATTAGGAACATAAGACCTATTGGACAAAAACATAAGATGGTTATAAGAAGACTTGAGTCCTCATTCTCGCACACACTTAATCAACTACATCTCTCTCCTTCTCCCTCTCTTCTCTCGGCCGTGAACACCCACCACCACCATCATCACTTCCATTTCATTCTCCACCATTTTCAAGTGCACTCAAGGTGTAAGGAGCCATATAATAAGGTTTGGTGGTCTTGGATCTTGAAGGACCTCACCCGATTGCTTTTATCCAACCCATTTGTCATCAACAACATCAAGTGTTCTTCCCTAGCCTTGTGCTAGTACTAAGGCTCTCATAACCCTTTGTTACTTCATATGTTGTTGGTTAAAAGATGATATACATAGTTAATCTTGATGAACATTAAAGAACATATTCATAAATCTCTAACATAAGCTTATAAACATATGAATACTTGTTGATTTGTGTTTATTTGCTTCTTGATGATTGATTATTTGTGTTAGTGATGTTAGACATCATAAGAAACCTACTAGATTGTGATTAAACACATGATCTAGTAAGTTAAGGTGGTGACCTTGTGAGAAACCAAGATCATCATGCCTTATGTTTACATGAACTTGAATAATAGAAGTTGTTTTCATGTGATGATGATTTAAACAAAATACAAGTCTTGTGAGTGGATGATTTCAAAAATAGTTTTCCAAAGAAACCAAGTTAAATCACAAGATTTACATGAACATAGTTTTTAAAGAAAATAACCATGTTTCTAATAGTGAAACAAGTGTAAGAATACATTGTTTACAAGAAAAACCCAAGAGAATGATTTTTGGAAAAATCATCTAGTAAGTTGTAAACACATAAATCTTTCAAGAATGAGATTTTTAAAGAAGTAAACACACTTTAAAGGGTAACTAAACCTACTAAACACACCACCAAGTTACTACAAGTTTTTATGAAAGTTCAAGTTCATGATTACTATGTAAGTAGCATTGTGTTGGCACTTGGTAAGTGTAGGATGATTGTTGATTGTTTGTGATGATTTTTGAAAAGAAAATGATATGCTTTGATAGCATGGACACCTCTATTTTTAGGGGAAACTATGGCAAAATTTTCTAAAAATATAAACACTTAGAAAAATATTCTCTAAACAAATATTTACAAGTGTGTTGTAACCATGGTTTTCAATATAAGCTTTGCCATAGATTTTGTTACAAAAATACAAATATTGAAGGTTGGTTTTTGTAAATAAAAATAACTAAATATATATTTGAAAGGTATATATTTAAAAGACATGTGTGTGAATATTTGTATACTTTGTGTAATAGTTATATTATTTTAGGATTTAAAATAATATGACTTAACAAATACCAAGAACTTACAATCCAAAAATAATACCAAAAATCACAAGGAATAAATATATAAGTTACACACTTAATAATGTGAAATCGAACGCAAGAACGTAACTTATAAAATATTCCGGAAAACGCCATTATAAATATATTTTTGGTAAATATTATTTTGGATACGAAAGGGATGAAAATATGATTTTATTTACAAGTATATCATATTTTCGACAAGGAGAAAATACATTATTTTTGGAAGTTAAAATATATTTTCTTAGAATATTTAGAAGATATATGATTTTTGGGAAAAATATATATTTTCTGGACAATACATTATTTTTAGGACAAAATAAGTTATTATATATTTTCTAAATTGAGACTTGAAAATATATTGTTTTGGAAATATATATTGGATATTTATTAAGAAAATATGTACACACCGGAATACGACGCCAGTACATGGCAAGATATACAAATACAAGAATACGGATATACATGAGATACTCCATCCTTGGGAAGGAAATACGAAAATAAATACTTGAGAAGTATTGTTACAAAAAAATTGTTTAACAGTTATTCCAAAATTGAATATAATTTAAATTAAAAAATAATTATTATTTTAACAAGTAATTATAACTTTGGATAATGTTAAAGACATAAAAGAAACGTAACTCAAAACATGAATACTAAGGCAAGGCACGGCCCACTCGTCTAATAGACCCTAGCACATTGTAGGTAGTCGTGTTTGCTGACGAGATTTGAGTTACGAGTACCGAAGACGCAAAACAGTGAGTTCATGTCCCCCCTTTTCTCTTAACTGTTTTTGGTTTTATAACTCTGGGGGGTGGAGTACATGTTACGAATGCTTAAACGGTATGAAATGCCTATGAAATGCACTGTTAGATCATGTGAGCATAGACTTAATATTGAAATGCCATTAATTCTTAATTAGGGACAAAGGTTAGATCTAACGGGTATGGCTGAGCCCCACTCATGATCCTCATGTGATCACTTGAGTGCTTCGGTGTCCCAGTCGAGGGAAATCGACATAGTTGAGGGAAATCGACATAGTCAAGGTAAATTGACATAGTCGAGGGAAATCGACATAGTCGAGGGAAAATCGACAAGGGTATAAGCCTACTCATTTCGAGTGCTCCCTATGTCCTCACATGCTTTAATGTCCTTGTAAAACATTTATTTATGTTCATAAATGCTTTTCATACTTGTTTTCAAAGGAGTCTCTCAAAGGTTTCCAAGTTTGCCAGTACTCACATAAAACGCATGAACTCGCTCAACTTTTGTTGATGTTTTCCAAAATTACATGTATTTCAGGTAACAGGTTGGATCTTGGGCGCGGGTGTTGTTTCTAGAAGTAGACTTCGAGTTTATATGTCATCCACTTTTGTTGGATCGTAACCTAGTCGAAGGTTGTGTTTTAAAACTTAAATAACCGGTGTTTGTAATACTCAAACTTTATGAATGGATGAACATCGTTTTGATCATGTAGTTGTTTATTATGATTGAATGCAATGATATTAAACCAGTCACACATCATACGCTTCCGCAAAAGTCAGGGTGTGACATTTTAATCGTTGTCGGTTCTTGACCGATAACGGTTTCTCAACAAACCAAAAATTTTTATTATTTGCACATTTTCATGTGACAATGCTTGCGACTCATCGGCTAGATATTCCTTAAGTTACAAATGTGGAATACATCGTGGATTCCACCAAGCCTCTCGAGTAAGTTTTAGCTTATAGGCTACTAGTCCAACGTATTTGATTCTCTCAAATGGTCTTGTATATCCAGGGCTCGATTCGCCCTTATACTGAAACGTATCACCCCTCCATATTGGTATTTTCAATAGAGTCTTGTTCCCTACTTGGAAATTTAAGTGATTTGCGCCTCTTGGTCGCATTGCTCTTCTGCCGATTACTGGCAGCTTTCAGACGATTACGGATTCATATTATCTTATCCATCGTCTTTAGGATGATCTCAGATCCTGATAATTGGGTTTTCCCAACTCCTGCCCAACAAATGGGCGTATGTCACTATCTCCTATACAAGGTCTCCAAAGGAGCAGCTTTGATGCTTATATAATAATTATGAGTTATAATAGAAGAACTTAATTTGGGTGAGATGATCATTCCAACTACTACTTAAATCAACCTTAAAGAGTAGCTACCCTCATGGTTAGTCGAACAAATCGACGATCCTGGGCAGCTGTTAATGATTCTCAATCGTTTCCTAGTTAGGCTTGCGGTAATCAATGGATAAGCGCATTGAACCGTCTTTGTTAAATAATAATATCGGAGTTCTCAAAATGATGAGCTAGGCTTTATGAGCCTTTCTCTTAAAGCTCATTTGATTGGGGTTTCAATCCTTTCATTACCGTCGGTATTAACCGATATGGATCTTTTACAATAGATACAGCACTAGGTGGGATGTTAATCCTAACTCCACTTGCCTCTCAGGAGGTAAACAGGGTAGTTCTAAGGAGAAGACAATTGAGATACACAGAGATGGCATAGACATTCTGAATCTCAGGCTTCAGTTCATCTATCGTTACCCGTGCCATACAAATGACACATTTTCCTTACGAGTGCATGGATGCCTTAATTAGTGACACTTACTTAGACATTCTATACTGAATATCTTCTTTGAATATCATTAGCTGACTTTAGTACAATATGACCATTGGGATATCTTAGTGGTTCCATGCATTAAACCTCCATACTGATCAGGCATGGAAGCAATCTATGGGACACACTAAGATACATCAATCCTCATATGGCTCTTTTATCAATACCGTCTGGCATTCGCAATTGATAGAAAAAATGGGATAATAAAATAAAATAACATATATTGTCGTACTCTATCTGGAGATAGAGTACTCTAGATTTTATCAATAATGATTTTACGATGAGAATAGAAGAAATAGTCTCTATGGTTTTATTGGTAAGTTCCACCTGACACTTAATGTCTAGAGTTCTTATGAGTATATTCCAAAGTTTGCTAAGCTTATGGTCTATGAAAGACTTTTTATTACCTGAATTAAACAGGGCACTTAGCAGAAATTATCATTGATAAATGATAAGGAATGTACTTGATGATATTATTGATATGTACTACCTCTGGCATTCATCAGGTAGATCAGGGGTTTCCTTTCTTAGCCTCTCCAGGCTTAGTTGTACCTTCTTTGGCAGCTTTAGGGCAATTAGTACTAATGTGGCTTTTCTCGCCACAGCTGAAACAATCCGCATTCTTTATGTCCCCACATTCGTGGGACTGATGACCAGTTCTTTTACAAACACCACACTGCTTTGGCCTTTGTTCTATTCGACACTGTCCCCAGTGCCTTTTATAGTAGGTCTTGCATACAGGCTTCTTATTGGACTTTTGTTGGTTCTTATTGAGCCCGAACTTGCTCTTTTTCTTAGTTTGCTGGGAGTTATCCTCCTCCATTTTCCTTTTTCCATCAGTCTTAATTTTGGCTGACTTATTTCTTAACCTATCCAGTGTAAGTGGCTGAGATAGATCCATAGCGGATCTAATAGAAGCAGGCTTTGAATCTTTATCATGCTCCTTTATCTCTGGTGCTAAATCACCATGTCGACAGTTCGGATTTTTCATTTTGAGAGTCAGAAGAACTGATTCCCCCTTTTCCATTTCATGTCGTGGACAGTAAGTTTTTCTGATGAGGTCCATAAAATGGGACCATTCCATATTGTATAGGGGTATTTTCCTCGTGGACCTTATTAATGTCTTCCACCAAGTAAGGGTGTCGCCCTTGTATGACTGTGATACATATTTCACAGTGTCTTCCTTAGCACAACCGCTGATCTCTACAACGGTTTCCATTTTGTCCAACCATCTCAAGCAATCAATGGCTCCTTTTTCGCCATTGAAGTCTCTTGGCTTGCAAGAGACGAAGTACTCGTAAGTACATCCTTTGGAGGAACGAAGCTCCTCATTATACATTATCTTCTTTGGTTCATTCTTCACATTAGAAGCGTGAACAAAGCTCTCTTCATAAGTAGATGAATTTAGTTTTAAATGGGATTTGGAGCGAGTAACATTTAGCTCCTTGAACTTTTTCATGACCTTTTTCATGGCCTTTCCGACAGCTGCGTCAATCACAGCTTGGATATTAACTCCATTAATATTGAGGTTTACGTTTATAGCATCATTAGCATTTGTCGCATCATTAATATCGCGACTGTTGTTTGCCTCATCCGAGTTTGCCATACCCGAGGCTTAGTACTAAACATCAAATTGAACTATAGTTAGTCATCATCCTGACGACGTGACATAGATTAGCCATGGCATTATTAAACCGTATAGGCTATTAAGTTCCGAACATTCCTAATGAATGTTATTTGAAAGAATATCAATTCATTTAGCCTAGGTCACAAGAGAACCATTAACGACATTTAAGATTTGGACCGAGTCCATTACCTTTTTGACAGTGGATCACAATGTCATAACTGTCTTTGTTATGTAGATGATTATAAATAGCTCGAAGGCTAGCCTTAAAGGACTTCTTATATACATGGTACAGAGGCCCGTCACTAGGGACATAAAACGATATGGCATAGAGCCTAGTCATGAAGGACATAAATAATCATATGGCACAAAGGCCTTATCACAAAGGACAATTAGATATGGCACAAATGGTCTCGTCACAAGGACGTTATAAGGTTTGGCACCAAAGGCCTGTCACGGAGGACATTAATTTATAAGCCGCAATCTTTATTAGATCAGGGGCTTTAAGACTTGAACATAGTTCTTTAACTTTGGACAGGGAGTCATAGACTACAACTGTCATCGTATTTGATGATATTAGTCATGATCACATTGATCATATAGACTTTTAGGTTTGAGCATAGCTCACTACCTTAGACAGGGAATCATAAAAGATCACCACTGTCTTTGTTACAAATGGATAATATAATATAGCCCATAGGCAAATCGTCACTAAAGGATGTTAATGATATGATCATCGTATTAGATGATATTAGTCATGATCGCATTGATCATATGACTATGAGACTTGGACATAGTCTAACATTCTTAGACAGGGGGTCGTAGACCACAACTATCATTGTCTTATTGGACAACAAGTATAGCCCGTAGGCACTTCATCACTAAAGGATGTTAAATGATATGATCATCATATTATATGATATTAGTCATGATCGCATTGATCATATTGACTATGAGGCTTGGACATAGTCCAATATCTTTAGACAGGGGGTCATAGACCACAATTGTCATTGTCTTGTTGGACAACAAGTATAGCCCGTGGGCACTTCATCACTAATGGATGTTTATAATATGATCATCACATTGATGATACTTGCCATGATCTACTTTGATCATATAGGCTTTAAGGCTTGGACGTAATCCAATACCTTGACGGATGGTGTGGTTTCTCAAGCCACACTACCAGGAGTGTTAACATGTTCTTGGACGTTAACAAAGATTAATTGTCTTAAGAGGGTTTTACCATCATAGCCATGTTCATAGACATATAGGCTAGGTTATACCATTAAGAGGATCTTTTGAAATTATTTAGCTAATCGATAAAGTTCGAGTAAAATCGGAACGATCTCTTGATAAAGGACGAAATGAATACCTATATAAAATTTTCAAAACTTTCCATAAATCATTAGGAAATTTACAATAGTGCCTCAATCAGGACTTTTAGTATCTTATTAGTCCATAGAGGGCTGAAAGGAAATATAAGTCCGTATAAGGACTGTAAGATATTATAAGTTCATATAGGGATTATATTGAAACAATTTGCCCATAAAGGGACTATAAGGAAATGTCATATCTATGAAGGGTCTATAATGAGGTAACATGTCCACTATGGGACTATAATGAAATGTTGTCTCCACAAATGGACTATTTCGAGATAGCTTATCCATGAAGGGGTTTAAATGAAATAATGTGTCCATGAAAAGACTGTATTGAAATGTCATGTCCACAAATGGGAATTTGATGAACATATGTCCTCTCAAGTACTTAAATCGAAAGATCTGTCTGTATTGGGACTATAATCGATATATTATGCCCACGAAGGGACATTATTAAACAATTGTCCTCACAGGGACTTTAAGTCGAAAGATACGTCCTCATTGGGACTTATTAATGAAACAATATCTCCTTGAAGGGACTATAATGAAATATTATGTCCCCGATAGGACTATAATGAATTATTATGTCCGCCAGGGAACTTTAATGAAATAATATGTCTACAAAAGGATTTCAATGAAATAATATGCCCATGAAAGGACTATAATGGAGTATAATATCCATGAAAGGACTATTTTGAAGTATGATGTCCCTGGAAGGACTATATTGAAATTCCAAGTCCACGAAGGGACTATTTTAAAATAGTGTGTCCACAAAGGGATTTTAATGAAATCACACGTCCATGAAAGGACTATATTGAAATAGCATGCCCACCGAGGGACTTTATTGAAATATAATGTCCATGTTGGGACTAAATAGAAAATGCCCATACAGGGTCTTAAGTCGGAAGGTATGTCCACACAGGGACTATATAGAAGAGATAGGTCCTTATAGGGACTTAAAGGACAATGAATATTATGGAAGAAGGATTCTCTAACGCCTTCCTTGCTTCATTTCAATTGTTTCTCTTCTTTGTTTACCGTACACGGTAGGGACACTAAAGACCTCAGTGAATAAAGTAAGTATTCCAATCAGGATCCGTTATAGAAATAGAATTCAAGGATTCCATGGTTAAAGAATGATATGGATCACGGATTGGGTTTTGACTGATATAATCCAACTCTGTGATTCCAAAACTTGGAGGTAAGAAATAGGGATCATTAGCATCCACTGATATTATTTTCAATACGGGAGCCTCAGGGACCACCTGGTATGGACTCCACTGGCACAGACTTCAAAATTTTGAGCCTCAGGGACCTCCGGTATGGACTCGAAAGTCTGATTACAAGTTTCAATAGGTTTGATTTTTGGAAATAGGTCCTTAAAGGTTTTTCCTCCGAACTTGTCGCACGCTTATCCTAGCCGTGATACGAAGCTTGGCATTCCTTTGGCTTCGGACGAGAAGAATCTCCATCACGGCCTCTTTGCATGGCGACATATTCAAAACACATAAAAATCGAAAACAAAGTTTACTTAATAGGGATGAGAGCATTCCTATGTTAAGTCTAGACTCGGAAGGTCTAAGGAATATGCTACTGTGTCATTTGAGATTAAACACAAAAGGCTAGTGTTTAATTTACTCAAACGTTGGCTCTGATACCAACCTGTCACAGCCCGATATTTCCACATATTCCGGTGGGCCCGGTGGTGAGTATCGTGACGTAGTTGATATCATCATAGACAATTAAACCCAAATATAGCACAGCGAAAGTCTTGGAATATAAAATATTATTACAAACCCAAATGTCTGAAAATATCAAAGTATTAATTATAGACGAGCTTGTAATATCAAATCCACAGGTGGATCATTACAGAATGTATAAAATGAAGTTTAGCAGACTTTAAGGCATCTTTAAGGATTTGCAAGATCCTCCATTTTGACACCGAGCAGATCCCAGCGTATTACGAGTAGTACCTGTCACTTAGTCTTTTGAAAATACGTCAGTTTACACTGGCAAATACAATTAACCGACCCATTTGAAAATGTTAATGAAAATTGGTTTAGGTGCACATGGCACAAAAAATCATTTATAACTTGGGACAATCTTTATTAAAATCTTGTATACAGATTTACATGTTTGTCATACAATTGGGGCCGGTTTGGAAGCCGGTCATGATTAACCGACTCACCACTTATAAAACCCACAAAGGAGTTATCCCCAACTTGTGGGTAATTTAATATTTAGCATTGCATCTGCCAGGTGTATGCCTACACCCCGTGCATAGGTCGTGGCCATTAATAACTTAAATGAGCCGAGGATATCCAGGACACGGTCATTAACCCCCAATGTTTATGTTATCAAACAAAAACAGATTAAAACGAGTTATGCAGATTTATTAAATCACAATCCGATTAAATGATCTCATACCTGACCAAGCGGTATTAATATACCGTATCCCAAGCCCATATAAGGGAAAATAAGTTAAAAGTGTTTACCTGAGCTACTATTCGATTCACAGCAAGATTTATATAACTCAGCCGTATCCAATTTAATTAAATGCACATAGCTTTTACCGGGAGGCTCTAGTCTGGAATGATGGTAATATATAACCAATTTAGAATGCTAACGGGTCTTATTTAGGTCATAGACCTAGACCGGCTAACTTAAAGTTTTAGGAACGGTACGATACGCTGGATTAAGCGATGACCGGAATAGAATGTAATTTGGACCCAACAAGTATGAAGACTTGTATAATATGGGTAAACTAAATACATTCCAGATTTTTAAACTAAAAATGATAAGGTTAAACCCGTTTCAGTAAACTTACATAAACTGGTTACGTAAGTCTAACTGTACGCGTATAAGCGATGACGAGTAACCGGATAAGTCATGAACAAGTTCCATATGCCAATATACTTTAAACAAGTTATAATATCAGTAGGATATCAACTTGTATGCCCGTTAAGGTTTTGAAATCAAACCATGCCTCATAAGGGCGTTTCGATCATTTTACGACGTATAAAACCGATCTATGCGCCTAAAGGGCACTTTGGTCAATTTAAAGCATAAATTACGTTACTTCATGCAAACTCAGTTTAAGATCAGGTTCGAAACATTGAAATATGTTAAACATATTAACATATCAGTACCTAAGTTGTTTGAAAGCTTATTAGTGTCTAAAACCTTATTTTCGCTAAAAAGGGCATAACGGTCAAACTATGGCATAATTACGGTAACTTGCATAAAACTCATATTACTAGCATGATCATATAATGTAACCTTATAGAGTTATGCTACATCATAACATGATCATAACGAGACCTTAAAATCAGAAGCATACTAGTCTAATTTAGTTCATAATCGAAAGTTAAAGCAGAAGTAAAACTTCGCGACTTTCGGTTACGAACCGACCCTAAAACTGGAATTGAAGAACCGAACATGTTTACACATGTTCTTATAATTATTACCAAGTTATTTAAGTTTTAAAACATAATTTAAAACATGTTTAAACTCAGTTTATGTTTATTTCAAAAACTGACCCGTTTGACTTTTAAAATAGTAACACGTTGACTCGTCAAATGACCAAGCAAACGTGATTCTTAGGAGGTGCCCTTTTAAGGGATTAACACCTACCTAATTATGATCATGTAGCCATGTTCGTTGCAAATAACGGCAGGACCAATAAGGTCTAAGCCGAAAGTCAAGCCGTTTTGTGGCAACTTTGACTTTCGGTCTTCAAACACATAAAAACCGAACTAAAGTGGCTAAGGACACTTACAAAGGGTCCTAGCTTGAACTTGAACTCAGGGGGGCTTCCTTTTTTATCAGGAATCCCAAGGAAATGCTCAAGAATGCTCAAGCAATGAGAAAGGGTGTTGAGAGTGAAGGTGCAAGGATATGAGGCTGCACAAAGGCTCTATTTATACATGAAGGGAGTGATCCCAGATCATACCAGGTGTTAGGGAGGTGTTAGGATCTTCACAAGTGTCCATGGTGGTTTTAAAATCCATCAAAAGCTCATGGAATTCGATTTTAAGTGAATGGTAGTTTGTTTGGAGGCCAAGGAAAGAGGAACCTACAGCTGGCCAAGTGTTTCTGTCCAAATGATGCCGTCACCACGTGCGACAGCAACAGGGGGGGTTGTCGCGCGACGCCACCACATAACACACCAGCAAACAAGTTTCAATCTTGGCACATTTGGTCCCTGCACCTTTATATGCATAATATCTTTCAATTTTGGCACAATTAACCCTTCTAGTTAGTTTGTAGATGATCTTGAGAGTATAACCAAACACTGTTAGGTTCGATTTCGTTAAACGATCACCGAAAACACTAGTTTCTTCTCGCTGACGCTTTTAACACTTCTTCTTGAAAGTTTGCGTAATTAACACATAAGGATATCGAAACTTTGTGAATTTATTATCACTTATTCTTGAGAGTATAATCGAACATTACGAAGCCCCGGGTTCGTTAAAAGGTCACTCAGAGGTAAGAATTAACATGTTGACATGTTTAACCCTTTTGTCTTGTAAACTTTAGATTACTTTCACAAATGGCTTCTTTCGTCCGAATATTTACTCGTTTAAGAATACATTCATTGTGTGTGGTCAATCAGAGGCATAAGTTTAGCATGTTGACACTTTTAGTCCCTCCATATTCATAGTTTTTGATTTTTGACGAAATTAGTCCCTCATAGTCAACGTTTGGCTTTATTAAGGTCTAGTGCACGTGTCAACACATCATTGGAAATGTTTTTACAAGGTGTTACACTGCATATCTCTGGGGTTTCGTTTCACCTTAACGATAGTTGTTTGTTTGACCAGATCGGGGAACGATTTGGGAAATCGTGTGGTCATCAGAATTCTCTTGGCAAAGTATGGATAATGGTGACAGTGAAGTCACTGTGCTTGTCTCCCATGGTATGTATAGACGAAAAGGTGTTGCTGAACAGGAAAGACAAGCATTATGGCATCTGGGTCTCGGAGGTTTGCCGGAAGTGGGTACCGGAGTTCGACGGTGAAAATTCTGCGGAATCCTCAGAAGGGTGCTCAAATGAGGAGGGCGATGAGGGTGGCAATCTGAAGGTTGATGATACAGAGGAAGGGGAGTTTCGACCTCCATAAGAAACACAACCTGCACCAGAAGGGGAGTTTCGGCCTCCGGCGGAACCACAACCTACACCGGTAACTGTAACATCGTCGGATAACGACGGGTTGGATAATGAAAGGGTGGATAATGAAGGGCCGTCTGTTCGGGAACCGATCTGGAATATGCATGAGGTGCATGGGGGTGATAATTCTCATGGGGAACTCAATCATGATGTGGGGTCAGTGGAAAAGTCGGTTGTGAAATCTGGTTGTGGGACCCGACATAGGGGTAAAAGAGATAATAATTTGATGGACTGAATCTCAAAGGAGGGCCCAATTCCTCAGACTAGACTTGGTAAGAGACCCAGGGCTAACCGAAGGCCACCATCGTCTGGGTCCATGCAAGGCCCACTCATTAGGTGTTTTAATCAAAACCACAGGGCTGGGGATTTTTCTCTAGATCTAAATATGCTGGTGCCTAACTTAAGATCGGTCAGCGGAGGTGATATTAGGGGTGAGGGTCAACAACAGTCGTCGAAGCAACCGGACGATGATGGACGTCTACAACAGTCGTCGGGGTAACCTGATGATGATGGACGATACTCACCCGATCCCGGGGGACCTGCTAAAACCACCTTCTGTCGCAACCCCCGACCCCTATTTTTGGGAACGGGCGGCCGCGGACCAGTATCAGTGGTATCGGTGTTTATTTATTTGGCAGCGGAAATTACATGAGGACTGTAGTTAGGAAATAGTTTATCAGAGTAAAACACCTCATTTTTATATTATTAAAATACATGGGAAAAACCAAAGTTTCCATTACAATTTATTTTATAGGGATAAACCCTAATTTATTGAAATAAAACTTCTTCTTTATTTAGGTAACTTTAATAGCCATTTTTCCAAGCCTTCAGTGCTCTCCAGCTGGCTTTTATTTGGCTTTCACATTTTGTTACCTGAAACGCGTTTTAAAAAGTTTTGTTAGCAAGAAAATACTGGTGAGTGAACCCAGTTAATCAAAACAAGTTTTATCATTTGACAGTATTGAGGGCAATCCAGCAATTACATTTGTTTGCATCTACTTTAATTACCACCCACGGTACTGTCAATCCCGACTTGTGGTAATGTTACTACTCACAGTGTAGTAACAAGTTATGTATACAAAACCCCAACATACCGACGATAATTGTAGAATCACAAATACTCAATCACTGTTAATTATAATTTAACACAATTAAGGTTTTGTAAAAACAGTTTACAAAAAGAGGAATTACTCACATTGCTATTTTTGGTATTTCCTGGTGCCTTTCCTGGTTATAATCTATTAAATTAAACAATGCAAACGCGTTAGTATAATAACCTAATTTACATTAGCTATATCCCTCTCCTGAGACAGAACTCCAACGACTGAGTCAGGCAGAGCCTCGACATGAGTTACGGAGCTCTAGATCAATCGGGCAGAGTAACTAATACGTAACAGGGGTTATAATACTTACAACGAGGCAGAACTACGTTAATTTAGTGGGCATTATGCCCGCAGATTATTTTAGCTATTAGAGTTTTGAGAGAGAAAATTGAATTGTGAACGGTTTGAACCTGAAGCCGAGATCCCCTATTTATAGTTCTGATCGAGCAGCGGGTCGCGGCCCGCGAGGCCTGCTAGGGTAGGCCCTAGCTTAGCTGATTCGACCACTAGACCCAAAACGTTAACGACACGTGGCAGCACCGGGTGCTTGCCTAGTGTTGAGTTGTCTCTCCCCGCGACTGGTGTGGCCAAGGGTGTCGCGGCCCGTGAGCGCCCTCTAAATCTTGTTTTATTTGATTTTTTTTTTGTAAATTAAATGTATTTTAGGCCCATTTTTCACATACGAGGTTTATTTTAGGACATATAGTGGTGCTTTTAAGAGTTTTTGGAGAGTTGTTATATCCTCCCCACCTTGTTTTAGAACACGTCCTCGAGGTCTACTGGAACAGGTGTGGATATTTCCTCTGCATCTCTGATTTGAGCTCCCAAGTGTATTCTGGTCCTCTCTTGGAATCCCATTTCACTTTGACCGGAACTAATCTCTTGTGTTTGAGATTCTTGATCTTTCTGTCTTTAATCTGTAGGGGTTTCTCTATAAACTTAATTTCTCATTTACCTCTATATCTTTAAGAGGTACCATTAATGATTCATCTGCTAAGCATTTCTTGAGATTACATACATGAAATACATCATGTATTCCAGCCATTTCTTCTGGCAATTATAGCTGATATGCTGTTGGTCCTATTCTTCTAATAATCTCAAAGGGTCCAACATACCTGGGGCTTAGCTTCCCTCTTTTGATGAATCTAACTATTCCTTTCCACGGAGAAACTTTTAATAATACCTTGTCTCCTACTTGAAATTCCAATGGTTTTCGCCTGTTATCAGCATAACTCTTTTGGCGATCACGTGCTGCTTTTAGTCTTTCCTTGACTTGGATAATTTTCTCCCTTGTTTCTTGCACTATCTCTTGTCCAGACAGTTGCTTTTCTCCAATCTCTGTCCAACAGACTGGAGTTCGGCACTTTCATCCATAAAGTGCTTCAAATGGTGCAGCATTGATACTAGTATGATAGCTGTTATTGTAGGAAAATTCTATTAATGATAAATGATAGTCCCAATTTCCTCCGAAATCAATTACACAAGCTCTAAGCATATCTTCCATTGTCTGAATTGTTCATTCGCTTTGTCTGTCCGTTTGAGGATGATAAGCAGTGATTAGATTTAACTTGGTTCCCATTGCTTTTTGGAAACTTTTCCAAAAATGATAAGTAAAATGGCTATCTCTATCAGAAACAATAGATAAAGGAATTCCATGTAATGAAACTATTTCATTTACGTATAATTTGGCTAATTGTTCCATACTGAAAGTTTCCTTCATTGGTAGGAAATGGGCTGACTTGGTTAATCTGTCTACAATCACCCAGATTGTATCATTACCTTTTCGGGTTTTGGGTAATTTGGTAACAAAGTCCATTGTTATTAACTCCCATTTCCATGTCGACATTTCTAGTTGCTGCAATAACCCTGAGGGTTTCTGATGTTCGGCTTTAACCTGTGAACAGGTTAGATACTTGGCAACATAAGTTGCTATATCCTTTTTCATTCCTATCCACCAGAAATTCTTTCTTAAGTCTTGATACATTTTATCACTACCGGGATGTATCGTATATTTAGACTTATGTGTGCATCTGTGTCTTTTCGACCATCAAACAAATACCAAATCAATGAAATATTGTGTTTCATACTTGGGATTTATATAAATATGTGTATCATTTGCACATATCAATTCTTGTTCGATTTCGAGCTTTAAATCGCTTTCTGGAAGGTTATACGCGAACTGATGCGTAAATGTAATCAGTTTAATGCAATAAACACTCCATAACAGTGACATAGGGTTAACATACCTTAAATAACCTTTACATAACTTAGAAATAAGTTTTGAAGGGTTTGGTGTGTCGAAATCAAGTTTATTCGATCGTAGGGAGTATTTATGTCAAACTGCGAAAGTATGCCGATTTTTATGGTAACGAACATTCCAAAACTTGATCATAAGTTAAATATGCCCTGAATATCCTTTACATAGCTTAGAAATAGGCTTTGAGGTGTTTGGTGTGCACAAATAAACTTTTTGATCAATAGGGACTAAAAGCGTCAAAAAGTGCATAAGTTTGCATTTTCGCGCATATCTTACGTTCTGAATATATCCGGACATCCAAAAATTTTTGTAATCATTAAAATATTATATTTTAGTGATTGGAATGCTAAAACTTCTTTCGTTTCGCAATTTGGATCGTTTTCGCGTCTGTTACGATTTCCGTCGTAATTAACCGAACAACGCAACCGTACAACCGTACAACCAAACGAACCAAAATCCATGATATTACTAAGCATATTTGAAGTTCCCTATGTTTTAACATCCTTATGGAGCTTAAAAATGGGTTTGACGGGTGTTAGAAGTGCCAAAACGCATCAAAAATCAAGTTCGGAGGCACAGGGGCCTGTTCTGCCAATTGCTGAAAGTTTCTGCCAGCAAACAAGGACCATACGGACCGTATGGAGTCCTTTACGGTCCATATGCCCTTCCCAGTATAGCATATTTAATTTCCAGCAAAACCCAGCTGCTCCTTTGTTTTGCACATGGTTTCTTTCATCCTATAGACTGGTTTTGGACTCCCCTAGTTTTCTAAAACAATGGGCACACATGGAGGGCCAAGATTGAAGCTCGGATATCAAGAAACGATCCTAACGGTTTTGAGAAATCTATAAATACCCCCATGTTTCATTTGTTTTCCCCACACTTGATCTGAATTGCTCTAAGTTGATGTTCAAAAACTTCATACCTGAGTATTTTGGATCAAGATCTTCCTAGCTTGGACCCTTTGTAAGTTTCTTTCATGCTCGTTTATGTTTTTCAAGCGTGAAGGTTAAACATTGTTTGACTTTCTACTTTGACCAGTCTTTGGTCAACACAAAGTTCATTTGAACTTTGCAACGTGAGCGTAATCACGATGGTTATAGTCCCTTGTGACTATACCTACTGATTACCACGTTGATTAGGCGAAGTGACGAGTCATAGTTTCGATCAAAATGCGTATTCATGCGTATTTTGCAACCAAACTATTCTTGGGTATCAAAACCTGTTTTCTAACTTAGTTAAACATGTTTCAACATGTTTAACTCGTCACTTTTAGTCTAGTGCTTGTATAGGGTCGTAAGATAAGCGGTCTTAACAACCGCTTAGACTTTCGAACCCGACCCGTTTGGTCGATCATTAGGATCCGACCAAGCATGTTTAGTGACCATAGTTGTATAGGGAATAACCTTCTGAGGTTATACCTTATGGTCACCACGTTTAGTTAGTTGTATGATAGGTAGTTTATATGCCTTAGGAAAATGACCAAAATGCCCTTTTAACGCATAATTTCATTTTAAGCATATGTAACCTAAATTTTGACATTTAAACTGATTAGGGAATATTATTAGACTTGTTGAGGCATATAATACTTGTCATAGGACTAGTTAGGCGGTCCGAACGCGTTTTACGCGAACGACCCGTTAAAGTAGCGTAAGCTACCTAAACAGGTCGTAACGGGTCGTAAGCACTTAGGATAGGTTCCATTTTAGTATGTAGGCTTTGTTAAAACCATATCATATGAGTTCCAACACTCATTTGGTTTACGAAACCTCATCCTACCCTATCTTCCGATTTAGGTCCGGTTTATTAACATAGTTACCTATATTAGGTGCCGGTAGATTTCGTGATCCCTCTAGCTTTGCTTGGTTGTTATTCAAGACTTCTAAGCATTCTCAAGTGAGTACATAGTTCCCCTCTTTTACCGTTTTAAACTGTTTTGGGGTGATTCATATGTGCTAAACGATTTCGAGTCTTCTAAACAAATGTTATGGTTTATATTAAACTATCTGAATTATTTGAACTGTTTGAACCATTTGGAACTGTTTGATCTATGTGAACCATTTGGAACTGTTTGATCTATGTGAATTATTTGAACTGTTTGAACCATTTGGAACTGTTTGATCTATGTAAACTATTTGAACTGTTTGAACCATTGGGTTAGGGAAGTGATTAGGTAACGGGGCGGGTGTAATGTGTTAAAAGCATGGTAGATACGCCGCTGGTACTTCCTATATATAAGTGTTTTTAACACATTATATATCGTTGCGTTATCTAGATCACTTGGGCAAATGTTATCAAAACGAAGTTATATTACAAGGTTTTTCTAACAATATAAACCATTCGAGTTTCATTACAAAAACGATTTACGATCTGGGTCTACATAAACAAATGTTTTGGGGTTAAGATTTATGACATCGAGGTTTTATGAATTATAACTAATCTATTTTGACTTCGTTATTTAATTTACAATACAAATATTTTTTTTAAAACTAAGTTTTCTAATATCGAATAACAAAAGTTGTTTGAGTTATTTCAAAAGGTAAACGAGCCATGAATCTGACACTCACATAAAACCTATGTACTCGCCGGCATTTTTATGCTGACGTATTTTCACATATGTTTCAGGTACCATAGTTGATTATGTTTGACGATGATATTGATGCATGCTCATATAGGAATGGACGAGGCTTTAGTGACTTAATAACAATGAAAGTTAATTTGTTCATGTTTTGTTTCAAATTTCAATACAATGTAATAAACTTAATTCAATAAAACGAACTTAAATCCATGTGTTGTGAAACAATGATTCTGTTACGACACTCCCTGACGTTTCCGCTTCAGTTTGTTGTTTTAACGTGGTCGGGGTATGACATTATGGGCTTCTTCTAATATTTGGTGGCGTAAGTTTCCTTGTTTGGGTATCCAAATTCTCTTCTTATGGAATCTCCAAATTCCATCTGTTCCTTGTTCTAGTACCTTTTAATTTCTCAGTATCGTCCTTGATTACTAATTCCTGTATTTCTCTAATCTGCTCATTTAAATCTATCTGCAGATTTAATTTAAGAAAACGTACTCGTTTTGGCTTTTCATGATATTTTCGACTTAAAGCATCAGCTACTACATTAGCCTTTCCTGCATGGTACTGGATATTGCAATCATAATCACTAAGTATTTCCATCCAACGTCTCTGTCTCATATTTAATTCCTTTTGCCGAAAAACATATCTTAAACTCTTATGATCAGTGAAGACAACAAACTTATCACCATATAAATAGTGTCTCCAAATCTTAAGGGCAAAAATTATGGTTCCTAATTCTAATCATGGGTTGTATAATTCTCTTCATGATTCTTAAGTTGTCTAGAAGCATAGGCTATAACCTTTTGACGTTGCATTAACACACGTCCATAACATAACTTAGACGCATCACAATAGACTACAATGTCTTCAGTTCCTTCTGGTAATGTAAGTATGGGTGTGTTGGTTAATCTTTGCTTAAGAATTCTAAAGGCTTCTTC